>JALRMM010000032.1:0-52733 GCA_026122155.1 Zymoseptoria crescenta
TTAACCTTCTTAGCCTATAGGATCTCTTTAACTTCCTACTCTCCTACTTTATCCGCGACTAGCATTATCGCAACCTCTTCGGGGTTCTCGCGCCTAGTCCACGGCTCTAGAAGGGAGACATGGAATACGTTGTGTATTCGTGTCGTGTTTAGCAACGCCAGACGATATAATTACGTGCCGACAATGTCGATTACGCGGAACGGTCTAACGAACTTTGGTCCTATCTTCTTCTTTAGGAGGTCTATCTTTAAGTTCTTAGTAGAGAGGAGCACAAGGTTACCGACGACATAGCTTCTCGCTTTGTGTCCCTTGTTATAATACTTCTTTTGCATTGCTGCAGCATGCTCCTAACGCTCCGTTAACCGTTCGTGTTGCTCTCGCAACCGCTTCGCTGCATCTATAGCTACCGGCGCCCTTCCCTTAAGAGTCTCGTCCCGAGACGATAATAACCTAATAAGGTTAGGATTCCAACCGTATAGTGTATAGAATGGACTTTGCTTTAGAGTCCCTTGCAGACTATTATTGCAGGCAAACTCTGCCTAGTGCAACACCTTCGCCTACTTAGTTTGATCCTCGCCGATATAGATGCGAAGGTACTGCTCGAGGGTCTAATTCGCCTTCTTAGTCTAACTATCTGTTTAAGGGTGGAACGCTATTAACAGCTTCCTTTTGATCTTTGCCTCAAAGCAGAAGTTAGACTAATACTAGCTCGTGAAGACAGAACCTCTGTTACTTACAATGCTTCTTAGCATACCGAAGAAGCGAATTACTTCTCGTTTAAGAATACCTATAAGATCAGCACTCGTGCACTGCTTAGTTATAGGCACGAATCTTACCATCTTGGTGTATCGGCAAACAATTACAAGCACAGTAGTAAACACGGAACCGTTTAGCTTACTCGGAGGTAGATCGGTAATAAAATCTATAGAAATGTCTTACTACGCTCTTTATAGAAGCGGGAGCGAAGCTAATGCGCCGTAAGGCCGATAGTGTCGCGCTTTGTTCACAAGACATTTATTGCATCTAGCAATGTATTTAGCGACGTCTGTTGCAAGACGTGGCCAGAAGTACTTGCGCTTTATTAACTCGATAGTCTTGTCCTTGCCGAAATAACCGGCTAGGGGATTATCGTAATGCATACGTATAATCTGCGCTCTTAATGCGCAATCCTTAGGGATGTACATAGCGTCGCTATAGTATAATATCCTATCTCTGCTTATGTACTCGTATCCTAATTCGGATCGATACGTAGAGCTATGTGCCTCTACTTTCGTAAGTAGTTCGTAAGCCTCTCGGTCGAGCTTCGTAATAGATCTTACGTAGTCGTAGAGTAGGCTGGGAATGTGCACATATAGACCGTCGTCTCTAACGATAGCACGTACGACACTCCGAGGTAAGGATACGGCACACGATCCGTCTAACGGCGCCGTCGGCGTCGTGGACACGGTTCTTTTAGACTCGATTAAATCGAAGGTCGCATTAATCCTTCTAATCGATAGGCTATTAGCCTAGGCAAGCGTTGCTGTGCCCTCTAACTAAGCTCGCAGCTTGTTCTGGAGACTCGGCAACAGCATATTCAAATAATCTGTTATCTCTTTCGTAGTTAGTTCGTAATCGCTTCGGCGTGAGGGCGTATCGGCTAGGTTGAGTTTCCCGGCGCGATGCGTAATCACAAAGTTATAAGGCGCGAGCTCTACGGCCTAGCGCGCCTGCCGACCGTTTAATTGCTTTATAGTTATGAAGCTCTTAAGGTTGTTGTGATCTACGATTACGTTAACCGTGTGTATAGCACCGTCCAAATATAGACGCTACTGTTTGAACGCCGCAACGACTACGAGCAACTCCTTATTATAAGTCTCGTAGTTTATCTCCGCGGGAAGCATTTTCCTCGACTAAAAGGCAATAGGGTGCTATTTAGCGTCGAAGAGTTGGGAGAGGATTCCGGCGATAGCAAAATCAGATGCATCGGTCTCTATACGTAACCTCTTCGCGGGGTCAAAATGCTTCAGGATTAGGGCCTCCTGGAAGGCTCTCTTTAATGCCTTAAACGCCTCTTGTTAAGGGGCTTGCCACTCGATCGGACCCGGCTTCTTGCCGTTCTTAGCTCCTTTCGAAAGGTCTGTTAAAGGCTTGACGACCTTGGAGTAATAGGAGATAAATCTCCGATAGAAGTTAGTGAAGCTAAGGAACGCTTGGACTTCCTTTAACGTGGTGGGCGTGGGCTACTTAGCGATCGCACTAATCCTACTAGTGTTAATAGTAACTCTATTAGTAGTTACTACGTAGCCTAAGAAGTCCACTAACTTCTTAAAGAAGCTGCACTTCTTGAATTGGGTATACAGCCGAAATTTTCGCAGGCGATCGAGCACTGCGTAAACGTCGCGAACGTGTTGCGTATAGGTTGCGCTGTATATAAGGATGTTATCTAGATACACTACACAGCTTATATTAACAAGGCCTTGCAGGGCGCGGTTAATATATGTCTAAAACGTCGCTAGCGCGTTCGTAAGCCCGAAGGGCATTACTTTATACTAGTAACTCCCGTACCTAGTACGGAAGGCAGTCTTCTACCGATCTTCCTTTTTGATAGCGATACGATAATACGCCCAGGTAAGATCGATTGTAGTATAGTACTCGCAGTTTATTAACTAATCGAGCGTCTCGGCGATTAAGGGCAGCGGGTAGCTGTTCTTAATAGTGATTTCGTTCAATCCACGATAATTAACATAGAGTCGGAGGGTGCCGTCTTTCTTTAGAACGAAGAGGATAGGCGCACCCGCCTTACTATCGCTAACTTCAAACCAATCGTTCTTAATGCCCTCTATAAGATACGTACGAAGCTCGCTTTGTTCTCTCGGCGATTAATAATACGTCTTCTTTAGGGGAGGCGTTGTGCCTAGCTTAAGATTAATCTTATGCTCGATCCTATCGCAACGCTTTCGCAACTGCTCCGGCGTTAGGAAGAAGACATCTGCATAAGCCTTTAGCTTATCTAGCAGATCTGCTACGGTAAACTCCGTGGGCTTTATAGAGATCGCGTACACTACGCGACTCCTTCGCAAATCTTTCGCGAATACGTAAGGATCGACAACTTCGATCTTTCGTAGAATAGGATGCTTACTGTAATGCTACGCGTCGTTGCCGCTGTTAACGATCACACCTTGTGAACGTCTCTAGGGCCGACTAAGAATCACATTGGGTTCTAGCATCTCGTATGCGTAGAAAGTCCCCTATGTTGTCTTAGTTACTCCTATAGAGTCGGTAAGCCGCACCCGAAGGGTGTGCGCTCTATAACAGTGTCTAAGCTCGCCGGTGAAGGTAGAGACCCTTAGCAGCACTGCTCTCTTGTTAACAGGTATACCCGTCTTTAAAACGAACTCCCTCGAAACGACATTTATATCTGCCGCATTATCGAGGAGAAAGCTCGCCTTATGCTCCGCACTCGCCGTGGGTGTTACGACTACACCGCGGTAGCGGGGCGCGTAGTTTGCGTCCACTTTATCCTAAGGCGGCTCCGGACTTAAGGATCGGATTCCTTCTTTAAGTCCTTCGCTTTTTTCGAATCGTCTTTAAGGGCGGCGACCTTGCGTACGCTTAACTGCTTGCTCGTACAATTGGTAGCGTAGTGCCCCTTCTTGTTGCATATATAGCATACGACGTCGGCGAGGTCCCTTAACGGATACTTGTTATCCCGCCCTACATTCGTAGGCGGTCCGCGGTTACTTCGGTCGTACGGTTTTGAGTCCCGCTTACGACCCTTCTTGTTTCCGCGCTTGTTTCTCTTGTTGCTCCCTTCCTCGGCGTCGTCGTTACGGGCGTGCTTGTTCCTAGCGGTAGCCTTATTATGGTTCCGATCTGCGGCTTCCAAGCGCGTCGCTAACGTAACTACTTCGGCCCGAGTAGTCGGCATTTCGTGATTCTTTACGATGTCCTAACGGAGCGAAGACTTAATCTTTACGAGGAAGTGCCTTACAAGCTACTTCTCCGTGTAGTCCAGCTAGCTCTCTAGTATGTTAAGTTCAATCGCAAAGTTCTTAACGTTCTAGTCGGTCTTCTAATAAGCCGTCTCGTAATCTAGCATTATACTAAGGAGGCGATTAACGGGATTACCGACTACGTTGCTAACGAACTACTTAAAGTCTTCCTAAGTGCAATTATTAGGCACCAAGTTGTCCTAGTAGCTGTTGTGCTAAAGATCGGCCGCATTACCCCCGAGCTATATAATAGCGTAGGAAACGCGAGCATAGTCGGTAACGTAGTAATAGCTAGAGTTAAGGAACACTAGGTCTAACTAACGAAGGAAGTCCCTAGCCTCCTTAATATTGTGTCCCTTAAACACGACAGGATCTTTAAGCTTGGGTCTGCCTCCGACACCTAGCGGATAGTGTGCGCTATTAGTGCGAATGGACTGCGCAATACTCTATAGGTCGTTATCGACGAGTAATAGGGTCTGCGCCGCAGCTTGCGGCTTAGTACCCTGCATCTCTACATTATTGCGGTTACGGCCCAACTTTATCCGCTGGACTTCTAGCTAAAGGGCACGAAGGACTTCTTCCTTCCTTAAGGCTTCCTTTTCGGCTTCGAGCCTCGTAATAGCTTCGGCTACGGACTCTTCCGGCGTCGACACAGGAGCTTTATCGGATCCCTTAGGACCCTCTCCGTATATATAAGGCCCTTGCTCTTGCTCTGCCTCGGGCAACTCGTCCGGGCGTAAGTCCTACGGGGGCTTACCGGCAATGCGTCGGGAAGGCATCTTAATAATCTTAATAGGGTTCGATGGATTGCTACCCTCGTAGAGGTAGAAGAATTAGAATTGTAAAGGCGATAGGGTCTGTAGCAATGTAAGGAACGCCTAATATCCACTAGATAAAAGGTAAGACTAATTCTTGCAGAATTCAATGTGCGAGCGCAAGCCCTTCGCCTTATATGCGGCAGGCATGCGCCAAGCATTCGTTACCTCCTTAGTTATATAACCGAAGGATAACTTCACTCGACCCGGATTACTACCTTTAGCAGTAATCCTCACAGCAGTCCTTGGCGGTGCTATTACACCTAGTTAGTGTTATTACTTATAGCGTAGCCTTTACTAATTCTATAATTAATCCTTTCGTATAGTTAAACTAGGCTGTAAAAGCCCGTGGTGCCTAGTAGAAGGAGTAGAAACGCGTAATAGCCGCGACCTCTTTTAGAAGCGAGGTCTAAGGCTTAAGTTATAGTAGTACGTCGATTGCGATAGCTACGATTCGCTCTCGCTTTATGTTCTTCTTTACCTCCGCGGTCTTAGGCATCTAGGTAGGCGCGCGTTAGAACTATTCGTCGCTATTAGGCTTTTCTACGTCTAGTAACTTCTACTAGTTAATGTCCGCGGCGGGTCCGCCGAAAAGTAAAGTTCTAAACTCTACGACATCGGCTCCTACTAAGGTAGGCGCTAATAGTAGACGCGACTTCGCAACCTAGAAGGTTTATAAGTTAATTACGAGTAGTGTTAACGTGTTATCCTATAGCTAAAATTGCGGTCGGAGGAATTTTACGTATACTAGGCCTTGGAGGGCGATATCCCTATCCGTTACTAGATTTACTATTAACTCGACCGTAGCCTAGATAGTAGATATAGGAGCGCCTATAGTGCCTACTCTATTATAGCATTTATAGGAGACGACTAGGGTAATAATATCCTCGAGTAGGTCTCGTACTACTATCGGGTAGGGTTTTAGCTCCTCTACTAAGGAGAGTGCTATTAGTAAGTCGATTGCGCTTTATACTTAAGCGTGCTTATTTCCCGAGGCCTTCTTGTCTAGTACGCGGCTGTTAGTAAAGGTTGCTAGTAGTCTTAATTGCGCGTCGTTTGTTAACGCTACCTATACCGGGGTTATAAATTCATCGTAGAAAACTACGAGGTATGCCGACTTAATGTTCTAGCTAACTATAAAGCCGCTAACTTTTTTAAGAAGCTAATGGAATTCGTCGTGTTCGACGGATTCGAACTCTAGGTCTACGGCTAAGGTAGACGCGGCCGTCTATATTATAGTAGCTACGGCGGCTTTACTATCTATTATCGGAGGCATCGTCGTTACTTTAGAGGGTGTCTTAGGCTTCTTTATAGCCTATACCGAGGTCGGTATAGCGTCTACCTATCCGGTAAGTGTCGTTTTCTTCGCCTTCTTCGCTTTTTTAGCCGGTAGTACGGCGTCCACTTTACTAGTAGAGTCTTCTTTCGGATTTGCCTTCTTATAATTATACTCTTTAGCGCCTAGATTCGTAGCGAAGTAGGCGTCTTTAAGGGCTTTTATTACGGTCTTTTTAACTTTTATCGCGTCGGCCTAGTTAATAGCGCCCTTTATATAGATATAGGTAGTGCCGGTAGCGTCTTCCTTATAGAGAGCGGTTAACGGCTTAATCGTCGGTACGGTAGACTCGTACTTCTATAGGAAGCGGCGGCGATACTCTACGTATAGCAGTTTAAGTTTAGCGTCGAATTAGACTATTTTGGCGCTAGGCTTACTATAGGATTCGCGCTATTCCTCGAGTAGGCGTTTTTGCGTGTCGAGTTCCGCCTAAAGTTAAAGTATATCCGGGAGGAGGGGGTTATAATCTAAGTAATTACCTTGTTACGTCGGTTTGAATTACGTCGGGATATCGTCTAGGTCTATGCCTTCCGTAATGTATCCGAGGATAATTAAAGTCTTATCCTTAACTACTTAAACTAAGCGTAGCGGGCCGCGCACTTTCTCCTTTCTCTACTTTACGTTTATCCCGTCGAGAGCTTTAAGGGCTACGTCTTTCGCGATCTCTTCTAGACGCTTATCTCGATCCTATTTATAGAAAGTACAATTCGTACGGTTGCTACTCTTCTAGTAGACGCCTACTTTAACATAGTCGTCGCTCTCGTCCTCGTTCTTTATCTTCTTCGTTATAGCCTTACTCTTTTTTGCTAGCGGTTTTATACCCTTTAGTAGTAGGTTGTTAGATATGTCGTCTAATTCGTAACTATCTCCTTCTATAGCTATGTCTCGCCGAACTTATCCGGTTTGCTTTATACCTACTATTTCGAGGTAGCCGCGAGGGCTATAGTAATAGTCGGTACGCGAGAGCTACGGCGGTTCGAGTATAGAGTCGCTATTGCTCGCGTACGCCGGATAGGATATAAGTATTGTTAAATGCTATAGAGTATACGGTCGCCGAGTTCGCGAAGTATTGTTGTAAGGTTTAAGATTATAGTAGTAGTTGTTTTTAGGGGAAGGGTAAGAAATTTTTTAATTCTTGCCGCGTAGGAGTAGGGCTACGGGAGTAAGCCTACTAAAGCTATGCCGTATACTCGTAAATTCGCGTAGGTAAGGAATGTAATTGTTAGTACTACGCTAGAGGCGGACGCGCTATAGCTATCTTAATTCCGCGTTTACTACGCGGTCTAGTTCTCGAACTAATTAATGTTCTAGTAAGTAGTCGAGTGCTTATTTAGGATTGGAGTCCTAAATTCGCACCCGTAGACGCGGAGTTCCTTTACCCTTTAGGTACGGCGTCCTTATCGTTCTTAGCTTTCCTCGCGCTACGCCGAAGCTAGGTTACTTCTAGGAGTGTTAGAGGGTGCGACTCGCCCTTCTTTTTCTAGCGGGTCTACTCGATAGGAGAGGTGTCGTAATTTTTAGTAGACGCGGCTATAGTCGTTTCTTAAGCCTCTCGGACTAGGCGTTCCTTCGGTTTTAGCTTATCGGGGGCGGCTACGAGTATTAGGTTCTATAGTAATTCGAGTTGCGCTTCTACTCTTTCGATTCCCTCCTATAAGGCCTTCTTCTATTTAGCTTTAGATAGTTTAGGTATAGCGGTAGACGCGAGGACCGGGGCCGCTATTATGTTCTCCTAGGGCTAGTATTCCTCGATAGCTACCTTATTAGCCGCGGTGCCTATAAGCTCTAGGATAGACGCGTCCTACGATAGGTTCGTCTATAGCGGCTAGTCGTAGAGGGGCTAGATGTTAATTTTGTACTCTATAGCTAGGCCGCGGTCCCTAGTAGACGCGGCTATACTTCCTAAGGTCTAGGGTGTCTTAGTAGCCTAGGTCTTTATATCTTCGCTATGTTTATTCGCTCTTGCCGCTTCTATAGTAGGCGCCGTTGCTTTACCGAGTTTAATTTTCAGGCCTAACGGAGCGTACTATATCGGCTTTACTAGGTATAAGCGAGGTTTAAGTAACTCGTTCTAGTCGTTAGTTTTGTACGAGGTGTTAAATTCCTCGATTATATCTTAAGCTTCGGAGAGCTAATCTCCATCTAGCTATCGGTTTATTATAGGTCCTTAGTCGAGCTATTTAACGAGGTACTGGGTCTTTCTGTTAAGCGGGTTCTTACGTTTCTATAGGATAGCGTCGATCGCGCGGAATAGATCTAGAGCTTTGTCGGGCTCGATCGAGGAGTAGATATCGAAGGTCGGACGCTTATATAGGTTAGTGCCTTTTAGCGCTAGCTCGAGCATCGCGACTAAGATTACCGGGTAAATTACCTATCCCGGGGGAATGTCGAGCTCGTACGCGAGCTTGTTTACTAGTCGAATAACTTTAATAGGGTTCGAGAGCTACGGTAAAAGCTTTCTCGGCGCGCCTATGTTAAGCCGATATCCTTTATAGAGCTGGATTATAACTATATCCCTAGCCTTAAAGCGGATTAGCTTCTATTTACCGTCGTAGCGGTACTTCTATACCGCTATTATAAACAATATCGCGTCGTATACATTCTCGCGGTATTCTATCCGGAGGGCTTAGTAGTCTATAATCTAAACGTAGCGGAGGGCGTCTATAGTGTCCACTCTATAATCGAATCTATAAAGGATCTAGTAGGGGGAGAACCCGGTAGTCGCGTTCGGGGAGCTATTAAGGTATAATTATAGTAATAGTAGTGCGTCGGTCTATTGCTATAGTAGGTAGGTTATAGCGAAGAAGCGAAGGGCGATGTTAACGGTCTAGTTTATCCTCTCGGATTAGCCGTCGGCTTATGGGTAGTAAGCCGTAGTTATAAGGAAGCGAGTTCCGAGCGCTTCGAATATTCGTTTAAAAAAATCCGAGAGGAACTACTTATCTATATCGCTAATCTAGCCGGTAGGGATTACCTAGTCCCGCTCTTAGACTACGGACAACTATACGTACGCCTACTCTTATGCTATCTATATACTCTTTCCCGTAAGTAGCATTACTCGCTTAGAAGTTTTGTATATTATTGTTATTAAGGTATCGAAGCTATCGCGTGTTAGGGGTAGGGAGGTAATAAAATCCACGGCTACTATTGTTATTAGGATTTTGGGCGCTCTAATGGGTTTTAGTTCTCTATACTTAGTATAGCGTCGCGTTTAGTTTATTTTGTAGGGTATGTAATAATCGAGGTACTCTTTAACGTAAGTAGAGAGATTTCTTACGTAGACCGACGACCGGATTTTCTCTAGCGTACGTTGTTCGCCTAGGTAGAAACGAGTGTCGTATAACATCTCGAAGACCTTATATATTAGCGAGAGTAGGATATAGAGACGGTCGCGTCTACTACCTAGCTCGCGGTAGTAGATTAGGTCGTCCTTAATAAAAAATCGGAATCCGTCGTGCTTAATAGTACTATCGCGGTAGTCGGGTTATACGCCGGAGAACATATATCGACGGAAGGCTCGATCTAGGTCTTTACGATTTAACCGCGTCTACTAATTATTATATAGAAGCGGAAAGTCTAGAGAGGTATCGCCTACTATAGCGATAGCGTCTTCGACGGCGCGCTAGCGCTCCTTTTCGTCTTCTTTCTTATAAAGATTACGTACTTTCCGCTAACCTAAGTCGGTATCGTAGCCGTCTACTAGTCGTCGCCTAAATTCGTTATTTATCTCGACTAGTAGTAAGTAACATATCGGTACTACGATTTCGTCGAGGCCGTTCTCGTTAAGATCGGTAGACGGAGGTTAATCGAGTTTGTTTAGAAGCCGGCTAAGCTAGTCGGGGACTTTATAAATACGTCTAGGTCGGTAGACGACTTCGAGGTTGCCGAATTAGCTTAGATATTAAGCTACTATAACTAGGCGGATATTAAGCCGGTCGGGTAAAGTCCGAGTACTCGTAATTACGGACTTCTTAGATATAGTAACGACCGCGGAGTAGTCTATAAAGGCTATAACCGTTAGTACGGCGTCCACTATATGCTTAACCTTCTTTAATCTCTATACGAGGCCCTATATCTCCATTTCGGTTAGCTAATATCTACGCTCTACTACCGAAAGTTGCTTACTTAGGTATATAATTAGCTAGACGTCCTTATCTAGGAAACGGCTAGCTTTAGTTAGCTATCTTATTAGGTCCGCGTACGCGTCTAGTAGGTTGTCTTTCGCTTCTACCGGCGATAGCTCTTCTATAGATAGTTTAGGGTCGCCTACGACGTAGTAGATTATTACTCCGATTCGCTCTCTCGAGTCGTCGATATCGATATAGAGAGTGCGGTTCGGGTCGTAGTAATATAGCTATTATGTGTCTCTATTATCGAACTACGACTAAATTACGTCGTAGGCCTTACGGAGTGCGGGGGTCTCTTCGAATTTAGCCTTTACTATAAATAACTTGTATATATTGCCTTTTATAGGCCCGTTCTTTAGCAACTATGTCTTCTCGTTCTATAGCGGTAAGGAGATGTAAGAGTAGTAGGGGATCTTGTTCCGTACCTACCCGGTTATTCCTAAGTAGCGGACGAGCTCTTCTATAGTAGTAGGGAAGGCGAGGTTTCGTAGTACGGTAATACGCTCGAGGTCGGTAGAGAATCCAAGGGCGTCTACGCGTTAACCGAGTAGGGATATACTAGGGTATCCGATAAATAACTTCTTGGGATTAAGGGTAATGTAGTATTAGCTAAATCGCTCGAATACTTAATCGAGCTATTAGAGGTACTCTTCGAGCGTCGTGGAGGTAATTACGATGTCGTCGATATAAGCCTACGCGAATTCCTTAAAATCTCTAAGGATATTATCGAGTTCCCGCTAAACGTATTATACTAAGTTATAGTATCCTATTACTACTACGTTAAAGTGTTCTTAGCCCCGGAAGGTATTAACGGTGAACTTCTCGCGGTCTTTCTCCTATACTAGCTATTAGTAGAAGAATAAGACTACGTCGACTACCGTAATAAAAGGGCATCTACGTAATCTCCTAATTAAGTCGCTCTAGAGAGGCACTAGGTACGAATCTTTCCGTATAATCTTGTTCGTACCGCGAATGTCGACTACGACTCTTACTTTACGTATTAGTATACTATCGAGGTCGTAAAGCGTCCTCTAAACGACGAAGACTAGGGATCCGAATAGTGTGGGTTTCTTATTCCAGCTTATCTTACGCTATTCGTACATCTTGTCGAAAAGCTCGTTAATAACTTTCTAGTCCTTAGCGGAAGTAATATACGGTTTTTTGGTAAGAAGCTCCTTCTTCTATCCGTCGATAAGGGGCATAGTTATATATCGCTCGGGTAGGACGTCTACTATTAATCCTTAGTCTCCAAAGAGCTATAGATACTTGTTTATAACCTCTTTATAGCGTACGAGTTCTTCTAGGGTGCCGTAGATATAAATGCCGTCTAGTATAACGTACTCCTTATCGGCGTCTACCGATTATGCGGTTAGGGCTACTAGACTTCGGTCTTCTATATAGACTAGGTAGCATCCTTCGATCCGCGACTCTCGGATTATGCCGAGTAGGAGCTTACGAGGTATTATAAGTATCTTATCGGAATCGTTACGGACTTCGATAGCCTCGAAAGTAGCGTCTACTATATAGCCGTAAATACTACCGCCGTTGCGCTCGATTATAGAAGCTAATACTAGCTCGAATTCGAAGTCGCTATCTTAAGGAAGGTCCTTCTTAAGCCTAA
Source organism: Zymoseptoria crescenta (assembly GCA_026122155.1). Classification (NCBI taxonomy): domain Eukaryota; kingdom Fungi; phylum Ascomycota; class Dothideomycetes; order Mycosphaerellales; family Mycosphaerellaceae; genus Zymoseptoria; species Zymoseptoria crescenta. The sequence continues at coordinate 11,874 of JALRMM010000032.1, forward strand.
TAGGAACGTATATAGAGTACCGTAGCGGGATTTACGTTCGCTTAGCTACGAATACTAGGCGAGTCTACCCTACTAGGGCTCCTTTAGGAGTAATGCTATAGCGGGCGTAGAGGCCTCCGTAGGACCTAAAGTACGCTCTATTCTCTCTAAGTACGAGTACGATATCTTCCCTTAAGATAATGTCGCTACCGATTAGCGCCTTTTAGGGGCATTATTCGGATATATAGACTTCGCTTTCGATTTTAGCTAATGATTTGTTACTAAGGTCGTCCTAGACTAGGAAGTATATAGGAATAACAGCGAACTCGTCGTTCGAGGCGGTGCTATTAAATCCTTAGAACTTAAGGCTTGTTGCGGATTTATAGATTTCCGTATCTAGGTAGTTTTCTAGGAACTATACCTTTTCTACGTATGTAGTTCCGCATCCGCTATCTATATAGACTTCGCTTTACTTACTATAGGGACTTAGCTATATTAGCGGTAGGTAAAACCCCGAGGCGCATCCTATAGGGGAGTAGTAGATAGAACGATATCGTTTATAGCGTCTACCGGTCGCGTAGCGCGTAGGATTCGAGGTTGCTACTTAGGGCAGTTATCTACCCGACGTGCCTAGCTAGATAAGTTCTACTACGTGTCCTCCTAGTTGTCGCCCGTCGGTAGAAGCGGTTTCTTTAGGGTCCCGTATGCCTTAGTTTCTCGTAGGGCCTAAGGTAGGCGCGCGGTTTAGTTCGTCTTTCCCGGTTCGTTTACTAATACTAGCGTCGGCGTTAATAGTCTCTATATCTACGCTAGAGTTAGCGTCGGTGCCTCTATTAGCGGTGGGCACGCTTCTTCTTAGTAGCTATTTCGCTTATAGGAGGCAGCGTTAGTACGAAGGTAGTTTTTACGCGTCCTCTCCGTACGCTACGTCCGCTCGGCTTTATAGTCCTCGTAGTGCCGAAAGAGTTTGTTCCTAGAATCGAATTGTTTCTTATAGGTGTAATACTTTAAAGGCTTCTACAACTAGGTATTAGTTATTGTTTAGGCGGGTAACAGGCTTATAGTTAGTTAAAGACTTATAGGCAGTAGAACAACGTAGCGGTAAGTGCTTACATTAATAGCTACTAGCTTAGGTATAGTGTCGATAAAACTTATATTTATGTAATACTAGTAAACTACTTCGTCCTCGTCTTCGTCTCCCGATCTAGATTCCTCTAAGTCGCCGCCCTTATCCTCTATCGCCTTAACCTAGTACGTAGTCTATACGGCGCCTAGGCGCTAGTAACTCTTTTCTCCTCCGCGTCCCTCTTTGCCTTAGTACGTCTTATTATAGCTCTTCTTACGTAAAGCGTACTCGTTTCGGCCGGTTTAACTCTACTAAGGAGCCGGAGTGTTTACGTTTTATTGCTAGAAGTTGTTAGCGCCGTTCAGCCGGTATACTTATTAGCCTTACTAGCGTAGCCGTCGCTACTACGCTCGAGGGCGTTACGGTTATAGTAGCGTCTACTACTAGCCTACTTGGTTAAGCTTTAAAGGTTCTTACTAATAAATAAGGAAGGCTTCTTATTAAAAAGGTCGCGCTATATAGGCATCTTGGATGTTATAGCTATAGTAAACTATTCGCGCGTAGTAGAGTAGGTCGGAGCTATAAGATACTAGCGTAGAAGTGCGTTAATAGCGTTATAGTAGCTAGTAAGTTAGGTAAAAGTGCTATCGAATCCCGCGTCGTAGGCGGTGTTATAGAAGTTATAGACGAAGTAAGCGGGAGATACGTTAGATCGTAACTCCTTAAAGCTATACTTAAGGCTATCGAGCTTCCGTTAGGACATTGCGACATCCGGCTTATAATCTTGCTAAAGCTAATCGATCTAGTTCTGGACTCTATTACCTCCGCGCATCTACTCGAGCTCGTGCTACTCTAGTAATCCTACGTACTACTACTAAGCTAAGCCGCGAAGACACCTAAAGAGATTATTACGAAGGAAGCGATTGTCCTCGTAGGCTTTACGTGCTACTTTAATTACCTCGATAAAAGGGCGGACTAAGCGGTAGATAGTAGTGCCGTTATAGGTCGTAGTAATTAGCTCGTTGTTATCTAGATTGTCCTTATCGACGAAGTTGGGGTAGAAGAGTCCAACGTCTTAGTATAAGCGGATGTTGTTAGGGTTTAAACGTCCGTCTCCGCCGCTAGTACTAGTATAAGGGCGGGAGCTATTTATTAGGTCGTTTAATCCTAATAGGATGTTTATAACGTCCGCGCGTCTACCGGGACCGTCGTACTAGGGATAAAATCCGTTTCGGGATTAAGGCGCGTACGCTAGGTTCGGATTACTAGGTACGTTTCCGAATAGTTAGTAGTACTACGGCTACTAGTACTACTAGAAGGGTTGCTACTACTAGAATATAGCGGTAGGCTAGGTGCGTCTACTTCCTATATTCGGCGGAGTACCTCCCTACTAAACGTACGGATTGCCGCCGGCGTTAGGGTATAGTAATCGATTAGGGGAGCCGGTATAGTAGACGCTCGGGCTAGCGGGGTTCCTAGTATATAGCGATCGAGAGTATGCTCCTACTACTCGTAGACGCTATAGGGGCGGTATAACGCTATATAGGTTATCTTCCTCCTAATAGGGCTAGAAGGCTTACGGCTATAGAAGTAGCTACATTAGGGCGTTTAGGTGCGGTATAGTAGGGAATAGGCCTTACGCGGGGAGCTACTAGAGCATAGCGAGGAGCTCTACTTCGCGTCTACGGATCGCTTACATAATCTAGGCTATCTAGGCATCTTAGACCGAGATAGTTAGGCTATAGGAGGCTTATAGTAGCATCGGAGCTACGCGTCCCTCGACTTTAGGAACTATCTAAGAGAACTCGTAGCGATAGCTACCGATGTCTTATTCGTTACCCTAGGCGTTAGGTATCTCGTAGGGGAGTCTACCGCTAGATTCCGACCAATTAGCCTATTATACTATTACGTCCTACTCTTCTTAGATAGAGTTCTATTACCGCTATATAAGGTATAAGCCGCGGAGGTGTTCGGGTAGGGTATAGTCTAGGACTACGGCTCTAGGTAGCGGTGCTACCGTAGACGCTATGTTCTATAGGCGGGTACTAAAGGGGCTAGTCGGTAAGGAAGACCGTAGCGAAGATAAGGTAACCGTAATTATAGGTTAGTCGCTAGGAGAGCGACTTAGATATAGCGAGGTGCTTGCCGCGCTATCTACTCGCTATATCTCCAAATAGACAAACTCTAGAGGCGAGGAGGGTAGGAGTAATAGGTAGAAGGAGTTCCTAAAAGGTATAGAAAGTACCGGCGATAATAAGCTTAAATCGTAGTTAAGGAAGTCCTCGTTATCTTAATCCGCCTATCGTGCTTATTGTAACTAGGCTTCGTAAGCCTTATATTCGAAATCCTAACGGAAACGCTCGCGTACTTCGGTTGCTTTTTGTCGGATAATATAGTAAGTAGTTCGAGGTCGGCGAGCTATAGGTTCTTATACTTCGGCGTAGTCTTACGGATCTAAGGAGCTACGGTGCCTTTAGGTAACTAGTAACGGCGGTGTTAGAGAATAGTCTAAGTAGACGCTAGCGGGGGTTAGCTAGATAGGTCTCTACTAGTCCGTAAACTTCTACGTATCGCGAAGTAACTAGTATTATATAAAAAAGTCGCCTAGGTCGCTACGAGCGTACTACTTGTCTTTAAGTATGCCGACCTAGGCTAAAGGAAAACCTCGCTAGTCGGTTATAGTCTTTCGAGTCTAGCGTTAAGAAATAGATTATTTGCCTTTATAGGCTAAAGGCGTAGAGTAGGCGTTATAAATAAAGTTAAGAAGTTTAGCTTAAGGGACGTCGTAGAGGTCTTCGCCGTCTTCCTTTTAAAGGTATAGCCGGAAGGCTTGGAATTTATATAAGAGGACGAGTTCCCGTTCGGGTACGTCTATAACGGAGTCGGTAGACGCTACTATAGGCGAGAGGGGTAGTAGGTTCTACCGTCCGAATCGGGACGGGAAGGTCGTCGATATAGTAAGTCTCGAGTAGGGAAGGTCGCTAGTAATTTTACTGCCTTAGGACTTAGGGTAGATACCCTAGGCCTTCTTTCTTAGTATAAGAGGCGGTTTCGGGTACGAAATTGGAAGGTAGGTATAGGTAAGGCTTAGCTAACGCGTCGACTCTAGGTAGGGCTCGGCTTAGGTAGTCGCGACGTCGTATCTTAAGGAAGGACGCGTCGTAGTGTTTTAATAGGAAGAACTAGAGGTATTAAGGTCTCCGTTCTAGTAGTAAGAAGTAGACGCGTCGACTAGTAGGTATATTTATCGATAGTCGTTTAGTACTATTCTTCTTACGGTTAGTATTAGTACGGATTTAATAGTGGTCGGTCGCTAGAGGGCTTAAGCGGCCGTAGTACGAAGGTCTCGCCTCGTAGTGTAAAGACTAGAGTAGTATAGTCTTAATATAAGACTACTATCGTGCGTTATTTAGCTACTATATGTAAGCATAGAGTAGTAAACAAAGGTGAGGCTCTTAATGTAATGGCATTATTTGTTGGCTATCTAAAGGTGTGAGAGCTCGCTCTCGAGGTAGAGGTGGAAGGCTTGGCCTTCCTCACGTGACACCTGGATGCTCCTGATTCTGATCCACCCACGGTCTCCGCTTACAATCAGCTTCTGGCGGTCAACAACTGCATCATCACGCCGCACGTAGGAGGAAGTACGACGGAGAACCAGGCTGCCAACGGAAAGTTGGCAGTAGAGACCTTGTTGGCAGTGCTAAGCGGAGAGACCGTGGAAAATCGTTTGGTCTAGGTCAATCGAATTACATTACATTAAGTGTTCTCACTATTATGCAGTCGTAGCTCACTTTCAGTCCAGCTCAAAGCGGCTTGATGCCATTCCCAGGTATTCCATGCCGGCTCCGACCGGCCAAAGTACCCTCCAGTACCAACAACCGAACTATGTCGACGTAACCTCTGCTCTTCGCTATTTGCAGAGGAGTCTCTCCGTGATCATTCTCCACCTCGATCTGAGCGCCGTTCTCGATAAGCGTCCTTGCGATCTTCAGATGGCCGTGTCGACAGGCCACATGCAGCGGTGTCTGTAAATCTCGATTCTGAACGCTGACGTCTGCGCCGTTCTTGATCTCCCGTAGCACAGCATCGTGGCGATTATGCCGCGCAGCAATGTGGAGCATATCTTCTTCTCTGCCTCTGTATGGAAATTCTAATGGAAGCGTTGCGTTAGTCCTTTGTTTGCTCGCTGACTGCTGTCGTGGCTCTTACCAAGTCCAGGTTTTGCTCTCTTCCCCTTTTCGCTTTGCTCGCCATCGACCTGCGATGTGGCTCTGCTTTTTGACCGAGCAACTGACGGGCTTGGAGATAGGCCATCGGTCCGGTCGTCGATGCTTTGAATTCGACGTGAGCGGGCACCGGCTCCTGCAAGCAAAATGATTCCAAAATGCGAGCTCATCTCTGTCGGTCTGGGTAGGTTATTATGTCATGTTCTTGACTTTTAAGTGTTGATCTGAAGAGCAAGAAGTAAGTAGATGATATCTATGGATAGATGATGATCGTGCGCAAGACATGAAACGCGGTGAAGCGACATGTATTTTGCCGCAACTTCATGACTCGCACGGCGTGCATCAAGAATTCTGCAACGTTTCAGCGCCTTCTAGACCGGCTTCTGCATCTCGGATACCGAAGGGTCTATGCATACATCAGAAAGTATGCCTTGTCTGACGAGAATGGCTCTGGCCGCCCTCTGACGCTTCTGCAATACCGATTGCTGCAGCAGTGTGCTCTGACTGGGGAAGGCATCAAGAAATGCAGCGAAGCATCTCTCATCACACAAGGGAACAAGAATGCTACGCTTCGCCACAGCTCAGCGCTCCCGTGTGCGCGACACGGAATTGAAACGTATGACAGCTGCGTATGGTATCAGCAGATATAGTATAGCGCTGTCAGACGGCCTGTCACGGTTTCAGTAGAAGCCTTACGTATTTGAATATGTGACTCCAACAACTTCCGACCTGGGCCATGCCTGCAAAATTGCGTCCGCCGTGTCTAGAACAAACTAGTGATGATTGTCAGCCCTGCGTGGTAGATCGGCGCTGGTGGCGTTGGCGATGTATGAAGATTGCTCTAAGCAGATCGCCCGTCCCAATGCCGATCCTTCTCCATTAGAATATTGGGCATCATTAAGAATTTCAAGTACCTTTGTAGCCAGTAGGCAGTCTCGCCAGTCTCGCGTGGCGCACTGGCCAGCGCATTGAGAACATTGCTGATTGCTCTGTCGTTGCCCCCGCATCGGTGACCAAACGTACTGCCAATATCATAGGAAGCTCTCTTCCACCCGTCCAGCTTGCATGATCAACCAAGGTATACTGGGAGGCTGCATCAGACGAGTAAGGACGGGACGGTACGAACACCTCAATATGTGTCTGTCATAACTTCATCACCCCGTTGAAAGTGCTCTGCACGACTTCGATTGTGGTAGCTTGGACTGCGCAATCTAAGCCAGAGAACGGAAGGCTCTGTCGCTGTTCTGCTTCGTTCGTGGAGAGGTCCATACTCGAGTAATATCTTCGTCTTCTCGCGCAAATTGTACACTCCAAGCCACCAAAGTCCGACTCCTGTGGTGCAATTTGAGCAGGATCAAGGGGGCAATTCCTCGCTTCTTCGCCACAGTCAGCTAGTCCAATTTCAGGTTCTCTTCGTTCAGCGTGCCGTAAAGTGTCTCGCATTCGGCTCCCACAGCTGCGATGTCTTGCGCCAGCTGGCCTGTAACAAGGACATATGCGTAAAGCATCTCATAGTCCTGCTCAGTGGTCAACTCTTTGCCCTCTTCAGTGCCCCGATATTGCGAGATTTTCGCAAGCAATCGATCCCTGCGGTCTTCGATATTCGGAACCACGTCGTTCATCGGGATCTCCAACTTAATGCTACTGGCGAGCACTGTGAATAGATGGCTGATGCGGGCGGACAGAGCAAATCGTTCCGGCCTTGTATATCGTAGTAAGGTTGCTTCGCCGGGAGTGTATTGCAAGTTCTTCGAGATCACGACATTCATCGCATGGAAGGCGTCCAGCATGTGGCCGGCACGCTCCAGCATACGTCCAACGGCTTTCTCAGGAAATGGTCCGGAGAACTCGAACTCTGAAGAAGCTGCCTTGAGCAGGCCGCGTAAGCTCGCCAGGAATGAGTGAAGCTCCGACTCTTCACGGATATCCATGTATGCATTTGTTGGCTCTCCCAGGAGAAACATTGCAAGTGGGTCTCGCTTCCAGATCAGACCCATGCGCAGCCAGAGAATGCATAGCCCTTCTCGCAGCTTTCGTCGTGCTGAGATCGGCGCTATCCATCGGCAGATGATGATGGCCCAAATCGTACCGACCAGAACCGAGACAACTCGATGGAGCACAATCGACCAGATCGCAGGATCAATGCCACCCTCGTCGTCGTCATTGTCATCGTCGTGAATCGACAGGCTGTAAGAGTAGAGGGCGCTCAGGTTGTACGTCAATACGATGAAGCGACCCATTGGACCATCTCCTTTCGCGATAATGATGTAGAAGCAACCGACGGACATGAGCCATCCAAAGAAGCCTAGGAGATAGGGATTGGCTACGCCTTCATGGTTTGAGATGAGCCATGCCAACACGGCACATCCAGCGCCGATCAGAGTGCCGATCATGCGATTGAAGCCCTTGAAACGTGTCAGCGCAGTCCCAAAGGCTTGCAGTTTGCACTCAGCATTGCTTACCGTCGTGTTTGAAGCTCCGACAGTCATACAGCATACAACCTAAAACAGAAGGGCGAAAGGGTCAGCCTTGGCTCGGACGCAGATGGGGAGCAGACCAGGTCCTGCTGGCGTAGCCCGAAAGACAACCTCGGACCGCTGCAGGCTACCCTTCGATTCTCTTACCATATATGATACCAGTCCCCATTCACCTCGCCAGTGCAAGAAGAGAGGTCTCGTCTCCGGTAAGAATGCTGGCAATGCATACAAGGCAGCTCCGAATCCCACCTTGATCGCGAAGCGAACGTCGTCACGACGGAGTACTTTGCTGGCTCTGTAGATGCTGTAGTACCAGGGCCTGCCAGCAGAAGCCTTCTCCGGATCGGCGAAGTCATCCGCCTTTTTGATTGCAGTCGGTATGTCGTACATGTTGTTCGGCTCCGGATAGGACTCTGCGTAAGTGTCACGTCTGCTGATTCCAGGACTCCGAGACTTTGCACTTGGCTTCCAGAAGACGAGCCATCTCCAAGATTTGACTTGAGCTTCCATCTCAAGCTTCAGATCATCGAGAATGTCTAGGTACGTGAGAACATCCTCTGCAAAGTCCAATAACGAGAATGAGAAATGACCGCAACATGCGGACACCTCCTCAATGTCCGCCAATACCTCATCAGGCCGTCGATCGAACAGCGTTTTCGAATGCTTGAATTGGCGGCGCCCTTCAGCGGGCGATTCTGGACCGCTGAGGGCTCTGTTGGAGTGAAAAGATTTTGTGCTACGCTTAGCATTCAGTGCTGCATTGATGGCTCGGTTCTGATATAGAGAGCTGAGGGCGTCTTTCCGCGACTGTCGGTACAACTCGACTGCCTGCCGTAGGCTCGAGTGAAATTGCTCCGTAACGGCGACCTGGATATTGCGTGCTGCCCAAGGATTGCGATCGGGCATTCCGGCCTGGAATGGCAGCTCATCGAGCAACTGCTTCAAAGTGTACACCAGTGACTTCGTTGGAGGGCCCAGCTGGCTTATGAAGGCGACAAACATATCTCCCGGACTTTTGGCTAGCAATGCTCCGCCGAAATTATCGCGCATTTCAGGCGTTCCAGGCTCAGTCTGGGTGTATGTAGAATATGTCGGTGTTGTCGTACCTGACAGTGATGCCATAGCTGCCACATGATCTAGTCGAGGAGCACTATTATGTCTCTTGTGCCGGCTCTGATCTTGCGGGTCGGTCCTTCCGTTAGTCGCGATCAAAGGCAGCTCCGGCGACTCTGAAATGATGTCCAAGCTGGTGAAGTACTGGGAGGGATCGTGATTTGGAGTCTGGATCGGTGACACAACAGGCGAGCCTCGGTCTGCTGTAATCGAGCTTGGTCCGGCGGCATCGTGTGGCTGGTTGATGAATGCGAATTGCGCTCTTGCTGCACTGCTCAGACCACCGAGATCCTGCGAGAGTGTCTCCAGACATGATACGAGCCTGGCTTCCACGGCGAAAATTCTTTCATCGCCCAGAATAAAGCGCTCGCGTTTGGCCTCACCGAGGGTCTTCTTGACAGCACTGAGGGATGACTGGTGCTCTTTGTTGAGAGATCTGAACGACTCGTCCTCTAGCTCCGACTCTCGTCCGTGCAGAAACGCTCTGGTGATACTAATCAACACCTCACCCAGCAAGTCTGTGTTTTTCTCTATCTCAAAAGATAGCTTTTTCCTCGCCAGTGACGGAAGAACAAGGATATTGACCAGCGATGCGATGACCATGCCCAGAATGATCATACCGAGCACCTGAGTCACTCTTTGGGTGGAGAAGGCACCAGCCTGTACTGATCCCTCGCGAATTAGCACTGTGATTGTTCCGAGAGATGCGAGCGAGGTCGCAACGTTGACGAGAGGATTCGCCAAGCGCAGCTTGACCCAGGCCAACAGACCAAAGCCACCCGCGACGAACACGACCAGTACGATAGCGTGACCAACCATGAGGAGATTCCACTGGGCGAAGAGGATCGATACACCCATGCTGCTGAAGGAGATGAAGCTGGCATAGCAAAAGGCGATGAGTGCAAGGACGGATGCCTCATGCATGCTGCCGGCTGTCCGTGCAGCATGGAAGTACACGGTCACGGTAGCCACCATGTGCTTGCTGTCCTGACTGCTGCCGAACCATCGAGATATAGCAGGGACCAGAGTGGCCATGCTGCCGATTAGATACGCGATAGAGCATTTGAAAATGCCTTGGCCAGTGGGCGAGCGTGCAAAGTCCCAGAAGCTGATCGCTCGACTGCGACAAGCGGTCCATATCGTGGAAGGTTCCTGGGTGTTGACACGAGTTGTGCCATGATCTCCCAGGAGTGGTTCGCGCTCGTTGCTGAAGCGACTGCTTGCGTCTCGCAGAGTGAATTGTCTCTTCGAGACTTCGCCAGTGATGGGAGAGATGAAGCTTGCCCGGCGCATCTGCAGAAAGTCGTCAGAAGGAGAAGTTGGGAGAGACGATCTTGCAGAAGCCTTACCTTTCTACTAAACCGGCCCTCCCTTGTCTTCGTGGCGTCCCCACGCGAGGATGATGTCGACGCGCCCGCCATGGCTTTTGCAGATTGATGCAGGCCGAATAAATTCACCGCCGCCGGTCAACCAGCGGCGCTGGACGTGAAATGAAGAACGAAAGCATCAGGTACATGTAGCATGATGGTTTTGATGATCATTTGTTGGTTCCTCATCGCATGTGTTGTCGAGGAGGATCCGTACCAAGGAAATTTGTGGCTGAGGACCGCTGATCATCCTTCTCGGATTCGGATTGCGATCTGTGGGGTTGCATAGAACTAATGTGCATTGCACAAGTCTTGACAGGGGGCAAGAAATGTTGTGTAGGTAAGGTGGGAGGACATTGCGAATAGGCGTACGAGCAGTCTCCAGAAGGTTGCTGCTAATAGGGAAGGTCGGTATGATGGGCGTGCAGGTTCTCGCGCAAATGATGTAGCAAGACGACCGGGTCAGCGTGACAGGTAATGCTAGGTAAATAGGCGAACAGGGCCGCTATACGCTGAACAGCTTTCAGCACGTCCGCATACATCGGCCGCCTATGCTTTGTCGCCTTCCACAACGCTGAGCTTCTTCATCGCCTCCTCTGTGCTCTTCCCCACGCTCGCCTCCTGCGCACCGGGACCCTCAACATGGCCGTCCGGTTTCGCCTCAAGGCCTCCAGCAGCTGGCTTCGCGCCAGGAAAGCGTGACCCAAGATTCTTCTCCTTTTTCTTTTTCTTCTCTGGTGGCGGCGGTGGCGGGTAGGCCTTCTGCTCAACCTCTTGCCACTCCTTGCTCTCTTCGAATGTCTTCCTTATCGGCTCTAGAATCTCGAGTAGCGCTTTGGTGACAGCAGGCTTCAGAGCTTGAGGTTGGAGGATGTCTGCTTCGTAGTCCTCTTGCATCTTCTTGATGTCGGCGTATTCCAACGGCTCCGCATCACGACGTTGTACAACAAACTTAGGAGTTCCGTTGTTCTTCAATGCGGAAGCCGGTAGGAGTACAAACTCCACGAAGCTGAGCACACCATTCCCGGTGACATGTTTAGGCGGACAGAAAGCGCTCTTCAGCTTCTTTGTGACGACCTCGGGCGAATCGATGAGGTCAATCTTTGAGTTTGGATCTGAACTGCTCATTTTGCCGCCTTCTTGGAGACCTGGGATGAGAGGGTTCATCAGGTGGGCTCGTTTCTTCATGCCGATACGTGGAAGAGCCTCGACCGCGAGCGTGAAGATCTTTCGCTGGTCAACGCCACCGAATTGAGCATCGACACCGAGGTACTCCTCGTCCAATGCCTGCATGAGTGGGTAGATCTGGGACGATAGCGGGGGCGCTTCGACCTGTTTTACAACTTCCGATCCAGCTTTGGTGGCATCGTGGCCGGAAACTGATGTGCTGAGCCGTAGTAGGTCCATGAAATACTTCGCACCGCTGTCTCCAGTTGTTTGGTAGGTAGATCCCAGCACGAACACCAGCCTCGAAGTGTCGACATTGACGGCTTTCAAGGCTGCAGTGATACAGTGGCGGTAGTATTTCGCTCTCTCCTCGACGAGCTCGATCGGGGCTTTGAGATTGTCCAGGAAGCCATGGACATCGGCGAGCAGAATCTTGACCTCGCATCCAGCAGCCAGAAACTCGGCGATCTTCAGCATGGGCACGAAGTATCCGCAGTGAGGCTTGCCGGTTGTTGCTGTGCCCCAGTAGATCTTCAATGGCCTCTCGCCTTTGTTCAGTACTTCTTCGATGATTTCGGGATTCAACACTTCCTTGAGTCATATTAGCATGCTTCTTTCAAGAGTGATAAAAATGTCTGCTCGCATACTTGAAGATTGCTCTTGATCAAGTTGAGCTTATCGGCAGCGGTCTGCGCCTGAGGCGCAGCATTTTCTCCTGCCATGTTCAACAATGGCGAGTGCTTGAGTTGTTAGGTTTGAGTGTTTGGAAGAACGTTTTGTGGTTCACGAAGCCAATTCATCCCTGCCACGACTTTTGGCTCATCAGATCTCGAGCGATCTTCATCGACCCTGCATGTGACGCGCAACATTGGGAATAAGACAGGAAATTGGTACCTCTCTCGCGTCCGACGAGAACACTACCGCAACTCCGTCCGAGCATGCCAACAGCGCGATGACAGGACATCACATCTCTTCCGACAATGGATGATACAACGCCCGACGCCGCTCAGCCCGATGCAGCGGCAACAAATACCCCCGTGGCTGTCGATGAACGAATGACGGAGAAGTCAGCTGCGAAGGAGGAAAAGGAGGACAACAACCTGCCGGCAGGTCTACCACAGCACACGTCTCCTGGGGTCTCGTTACAGTCGATCGCCGACAAAGCCCTCGACTTTCTCTCGCATGCTTCGAACGAAACTCTGGGAGCATGCCTCGTCGGACTAGGAGCTAGCACGTACCTCATACTCGGCAGGGTTGGATTAGTTCTAATCGGTGTCGCTGGTGGTGTGGTGCTACATGCCACTTGGGAGGGTATTCGTGGCGACAATTGGGACGATCAGGTCAAGAAGGTAGAGCAAGATCGGAGGCGGGAGGTTGGCATTGAAGTAGCCAGGAGAGTATTGGAGTGGAGAAACGAGAGCAGGACGGAGGAGACCACAATTGCCGAGAAGGTGTATGCGAACCAGGCGTTGGATTATTCGAGCTTTGGTCCAGAAACTGCAGTGGCCCTTGAACGCTTCACCGACGCTGTGATCAAGGACTACGTTCACTATTGGTACGATGCCACGATTCCAGGCGAACAGAGCTTCCCAGCAGCAAGCCGTCGGACCTTTACGGCTTTTGTGCTTTCGCTTTCCAGTCACCTGGGGCGCAAGCGACCGGCTGACACTTTCCTTGACTTTTCCGCCAACGCTAGCTCGATCATCATCGTTCTGCTGAATGAGCTCTCGGTCGCTCTGAATGCATCCCCGAACAGTCCTGCTGAAGAAGCCATTCTGACCTATCTGGAGATGAAGCCCGATTGCAGTCTGTCGTACATGCTGGACGAAGAAGCTCAGAAGCGGAAACTGAGGGAGTCGTCGGAAGACATTCTTCAGGCATATCTGGACCCGAAGTCTTACAACTGTCCGCCTGTGCATTCCTTCCTGAAAGAGGTGCTTGCACAGCTCATCCTTGGTTCTACAGTCACTTTGTGCTCAAGACCAGAATGGATGAACGAATTGATCGTGTATGCCCTCGAAGAGTCGGAAACAGCAAAAGAAGTCATGGACATCGTAGATGCAGAAGTGGAAGGCAGGACTAGCAAGTCAAAGGCTCCTGGAATTACCTCCGAGGTTGGAAAAGGAGAGAGCGGACCAACCACTGTGCCCGAGACTGCAGCGCATACGAGAAAGGTCAGTCGAGCGGAGGAGGCTATGGACGAAGCCATGAGAGAAGCTCAAAGACTCACCCAATTGATGATTGAGGAAGACCGCCGCAGAGCTTTGGAGGAGAGCGGGAGCCGAGGAATGCCACCAGTCGCCGAAAGCGCGTCCGAAAGCGCGACGCCAGGCACACCAACACCGACGTCCAGCCAGAGCGACCAAGATAAGCATCCGGAAGAAACATCGATCGTGGAGAGTCCAATCGAAGCGGAAGCGAAGCCAGCCACAACCGGTTCGCAATTCACTAGCTTTGATCAGCTTGGCCCAACACAACAGCCAACGGCATCTGCGGACACACCGGAGAGGGCGCGCCCACAACTCACTCTACTCAATGCCAACATTTCTATATTCGATGACAGCGTTCCCGGTGAGCGCGGAACTGTAAAATCAAAGCCAATGGGCGACTATTTGATACAGATCGAACCAGCGAACTCGTTCTTTCCTGGCTGGATGATTGCGCGGAAATATGCAGACTTCGAGACTCTGCACGAAGTCATCAGACGCATCTCTGTCATCACTGGGGTACGATTCACGGAGACTCATGCGGAGCTTCCAAAATGGAGATCGACCACCAAAGCATCGCTCCGGACTGACTTGGAGCGATATCTAAACGACGCTGTGAAATACCAGCCTTTGTCTGATAGTGAAGGCATGAAGCGCTTCCTGGAGAAGGACAGAGGGCTGACAAAATCTCCCGGTGGTGCTGTCAAGGGGTTCGGTTGGCCAACACCTGATGCATTTGGTAAACTCGGTGGAGACATGATGAACGTGCTCACGAAAGCGCCAAAGCAGGTGGCCGGTGGGGGCAAAGCTGTCTTCGGAGGTGTCGCTGGACTTGTTGGTGCTACAGGCAAAAGGCCCAGTCAGTCGCAATCCAGTCCGAGCAGAAGTAGCACCAATGCAAGCAACGAAGGATTAACGACACCCGGACACAAATCGAAGCCTAGCGCGTTCGTCCAGCCGATGATGACGGACAGCTATCTTGGCTCTTTGGGCGACGATAGAGAGAGTACCGAATCACTCCGCGAGCCCTCGCTGCCATCGAGACCCCGTCGCGAGAGTGGGTCTACGGTCGCCAGTATGGATGCTAGGCCCAAGGCAAGCCCGTCGGTCAGCAGACCGGCCAGTATCATCAGTCAGCGAGAGCCAGGCCGCTCGGTAGAGGCATCACCCAGAGTCTCGACAACACAGCTGCCCATGATGGATGCGAGCATCGAAGAAACCATCAATCTGCCTCCGCCGCCGTCGGAAATGCCACCAGACTATGCCTTTCCCGGAACGCCAGGTAGGAACAGCATTGAGACTTCTCGGTCCTCTGCCGCAGACCCTCGATCGTCGCAGTCTATGGAGCTCGATCGGTCCTCGTCTGCAGCTGAAACAGGCTCGGACAATGCGACTGCAAGAACTGAGACCGTTCAGAAGAAACCACTGAGTGATCGTGAAACATCGGTGGCAGTCGAGCTGATGTTCGCCGTGATTTCAGAGCTTTACACACTATCTGGCGCCTGGCAAATTCGCCGCACTCTCCTCACCGCAGCCAAGACTTTCCTTCTGCGACCAGGAAATCCTCAATTAGCTTCTATCAAAGAGCTGCTGCAGTCATCTCTTCTCGATGCAAACTTCAGCGACGCGGGCGTCGCTCACCATATCTATAAGATGCGGGAGAACGGTTTGCCGACCGCGGAAGAATTGGAAGTCTGGAAACGCGATTATCCAGAGAAGACTCCTGAGCAGAAAGAAGAGCTGCGAATCAAAGCGCGGAAGCTGTTGGTAACAAAAGGCATGCCACAAGCTCTGACCAGCGTCATGGGCGCTGCTGCCAGTGGGGAGGCCTTGGGTAAGGTGTTCGACTGCCTACAAATTCCGGGCGTCAGCCGCGGCCTCATATTTGGACTCATGTTGCAGGCTCTCAGAGTCATTACAGACTGAGAGATCAGTCGACCGTCAGAGCACAGACACAGGAACTCTGCCGATCATCGACATTGGCTTCACAATATCTGCTAGCCGTTGAGCGATTGCAAGTTCGTCATACCGCAGACATCCAGATTCGGTCGCAAACACGCCTACACTGAGGGAAATCATCCGCAGGTTTCAGAAACTCTCCCGCTGGGATACAATTCAATTTGTCGGCGACTGTGTTCGGCGGGACTATGCGGCGACTTGTTCGGGTGAAGCGGGTGAAGTGCAAGTTCAGGTGGGACAAAGCCGTGAAATTCCTCCCAATGCGTGAGAGTCCCATCTCCCATAATACAAAGAATTTCGAATCTTGAGACAGACAAAGGACTCGTATGAATCAGCGAGGTGTCTTTGATTGTAAGGTTCGGGCTGTTGCACATTGCGACCTTGTCACAAGACCTCGCCTCCCACATCTCCTCCCACTTCATCATCTGCCCGTCACCCAAGCTTTCGACGGACCCGAGCAACGCCGTTTGTGCAATTCGTCTGGAATCGTGCCGCTGCGAATCTTGTACAAGTCCGTTCGTACCATCACTCAAGGCAGCACGCATCTACGAAGCCGGTCTTCGTCGTCGCCCATCACCTTACAACAAAGATCCAAATTTTGAAGTCATGCCTCGACAATTGGTGATCACGCCCACACCCTACAGGTCATCGTTCCTCGCCATTCCACCAACTCCGTTCTCTCCACGACTACCTATCACCCCGCCGGCAAGTCCCCCTAGGCAGCACGGCCTCACAGACCGCACGAAGAGGCCCCGAGTAAGCGGCACACACCCGCCACCTCCATCGCCACCGTTACACTGGCTCTGGCAATGCCACAAGTGCAACCGCGTATACCAGCTGGGTATCACCAGGCGCTGCCTCGATGACGGCCATCTGTTCTGCGCTGGCACGACTGTCATGAAGCGCAGCAAGAGGAACGGCTACAAGAAGACTCTTCGTCACCAAGCTTGCGCCAGTGAATTCGACTATCAAGGCTGGAAAGCTTGGGGAACCTGGCGCCGGTCGCTGGTCGATCAGCTCGATGCAGCAGAGGCACTTGACTTGGCGGACAAAGAGGCTGAGGCTCTCTTTTCGCCCACAGCCCAAAGTACAGGCCAATGGCTGAACGGCAGATGGGTCAGGAGACCGGCGGACCTCCAGCCTAGCCGCGCAATTTCGAAGAAGGACTGCAGTAACAACTGTGACTATCCCTCGGAATGCAGATGGGGCAAGCAATTTGGCGTGCAGACTCCGGTGCGAGCTACAGCCGTGGTCCCTTCTAGTCCTCCAGCGGCACCTCAAAAGCCTGACAAGCCTACCGAGACGGTGTCTTCAATCACTTTCGACGACATCCTACTCGATGTATCCGATATCGTCGATCCTTCTTCGCCGGACTATCTCGAGCCATTGGCCGCAGCCCAGTCGCAATCTCAAAAGGGCAACACGGAAGGTGAGACGAGAATCGTGTCTATGGACGACCTATTGGACAGCGTGAGACGACGGAAGCGAAGGAGCTCGGGACTTCTACCTAGCCCACTTGGTGCGAATCCACCGGATGCTGAGTCTGCACCGTCAAGGGATCCTTCGACACAGAGTCTGCATAAAGCGTTTGACGACTTCGAGCTAGATCTGTTCAAGGGATTTGGTGGTGCTACTGATAAAGCGGAGAACTTCGTGAAGGGACTGTTCACATCCAAGAAGAAGGTGGAGCGTGAGATGGCTGAGCCGGGCTCGTTGTGATTGTGGGACTGGTCTGATAGTTTTGAAAGCCTTGTACATTAGCCGCCTTGGGTCCTCGGACCATACATCGTATCAACGAAAACACATGCCGCAGACCGTCGCTACAAGTGCGTGTATCTCGCGGCAGGCTCCGTGCTACCATCCTTAGCTCTCGCATACATCTCCTCCACGAGGCGGTGTCGTAACACGGCATCTTCCCACGTCCCATATCCTTCCTCCCTGCCATCCGCGAACGCCTCATAAACCCTCGCCGGAGCACGGGCTGTGATTGGCAATTCTTTCTCGTCCCACACGTCCTGCGGGATCTCGACATTCTCCACGCTTCCAGACTTGTGGTCATGTAACTGGATCTTATGCCCTGGTCCGCCAAAATGTAGATTCGCAGAAGGCGTCGTGATTCTGATCTCACCGCACTCGCCGTAAACCCTCCATTCGAGACCCGGAGTGTCTGGGAACGGATGTCCGCCTCTCATATGGAATGAGAATACGGCGCCGTTCTCGAGATGTCCTTGGACCGCGACCTGATCGTGAGAGGTCCTCTTGACTTCACCAACGATCTTGACAGGCTCGTCGGCTTCGCTGTTGGGCTTGTAGGTGTGAGGTTTGTCTCGCAGGAGAGTCTTCTTCCGCTTGGTGTCGAGTACCACAGAGTATGAGGCGAGCTGACCAACGGCGTTTGTGATGACATCCAGTGTGTGCGAAAAATGAATCGTCACCATGTTGCCTCCGATACCAATGTCGGAGAGATACGCCAGAGACTCCAGGTCCTCAGCTCCGAAGTTGTACCCGGCGAAAGTCACTGTGACACTCAAGGGCTTTCCGATTCTACCTTCATCGAGCAGCCCTTTCACGATATGTCCGGTCGGTGATTGACGGCCTTGCAGACCGATGATCGTTCTGAGACCTTTGCTCTGGGCCAGAGTTGTGAGCTCCTCGGCTTCGGCCAGATCCTTTCCGAGTGGCCATTCGCAATGGACTGCTTTCGCTTTTGTGGTTTTGAGGATTGGTTTGAGGATCGGGTAGTGTCTGTCTACACGTACACTGCAGACTATGAGATCAATGCTGTCCTCGGCCGCGAAGGCTTCCGGTGTGCCATAGGCTTTTGTCTCGGACGGAAGACCATGGGCTTCAATGGCAGCTTTGGCGGACTCTTCAGAGCTATTCAGCAGGGCTACGATCTTATACTTGGCTGAACCCTTGAGGTACGGAAAATGGGCGTTGACGGCCCAGGAGTCGGTCTTGTTAAGCCCGATGAAGCCGATGCGAATTGGTCCCGCAGACATGCTGAAGATTGAGGTATTGTGGTTGTTGAACGCAAGAAGATTTTTATTGCTTGGTGCGCTGTTGCTCGCCAGGATCTCGCTCTTGATAACTTTGAACTCAGATGCTCAAAGTTCGCAGTCGAAATTGGACTTATCGATTCGAGGTGGACTTCCGTAAATCTTGACAGCTTGGAGTTGCTTGAATTGGTAATCACATCTTTAAATCCGAGGTGAATCAACTATGCGTATGTAAATGCTACCCAGATCATACGTCTTCCATCGAGATACAAGGCTACCAGAATGCATACAGATTGGAACATTGTTGCCGTGAAGCGCACTCAGGGAAACGCTTGCGTCCACTCTCTCGATAGTTCTACTCAATGTCCGGAGCGAGCTTGTCCTATGTTGAGCGGAGACGAGTCCATCTTCGCGAGCTCACCGACACTTCGGATACGTGCGACTCTGTCTGCGAAAATGCACCTTGTAGCGATGGAGATACGAGCTCATTCGTCTAACGGCTGTGCTCGATATGCCTTAAGCAAAACATGAATGTTTAGCTGCTCATCGGGAACTGGCCACGGCGTCGATGCAGACGCAACTGGGTTCGTAAAGCGTGCCGGACAGACGGCATGCTTCTATTTCAGATGCCGACTAAAGATCGGTACTCGAGCCGTGGCGAGCGGTGCCGATGCCGACACCTTCTATATGCCGTGCACTTGAGCTGCGAAGTTGGAACCGTCAGATGTAGGCGAGTAGGACATGTAGGACTTCCCACGCTCCCCACGTGGACCATGCTAAGACGGTTGTCTGCAGATCAGATGTGCTCTCAATCACGGTGCACGCTGGGGACTTCGCGCGTTCCGTTGCGGAGTACACAATGGTATCAATTGGATTTGCGTCGAGGCTTGTCCCATCTCAATGCCTTCGTTCTAGTTGGTCCAGAACGAGCGAGGATGTGGAGTAAACTGCATCTTTCGGAGGATTGCAGACTCAGTGGGCTAAGGGACGCTACTCCGACGTGTCCACATCTGGCAAGTGTACAGCCTGCTGTGTTGTGCACCACACGTTGGCTACCGTAGGTACGGTCCTTGCCTGGCCGCAGATTGTCCCAGCCTCTTCGATAGGCGAGAGGTAGCCCCACGTTCAGCAGTACCATACGTGGAGAATGTATATCACCTCCGTACCATGGAACAGCCACGTGGGATATGTCGTGCGCCAAACGTGGATGTCGGATGCTTCTCAATGGGGACATCCGCTTCTTCGTATCACCGTTGAGATGGGTTGGCTCAGGGCTGTACTTTGCGCCGGGCACAAGTTCTGCAACTCAAGTCAGCCTGGCTAATACTAGTGTTGAAGCGCTCGAGAAAGAGGTATGGTAGGAACATTAACCTTGATCACGCGCTCAGCAGGCCAGATGCAGGAAGATCTGACGACTGTCCAAGAGCGTTGACTCGTGAAAGTAGTCGTCCGAGGGTCCAATGGTCACTGCGTTTGGGCAGGCATTGTGATATTTGTCGCGCCACGTTCGCTAGAAGCGGTGGAGACAGAGGTGAGAGATCGCTTCGACACGTCAACTCGCAGACCATTGATCCACTTTCACATGACTGCATCGCACTGCGGCTACTGTACTAGTATTGCCGACGCTCTGGCGGCAAGTGCAGTCTCTGGACTCCTCAACCGGCTCCTGTCCGTACGCGTGGGCTGTCAAAAAATCGGTCAAGACTTCACCCACTTCGATGAAGCATTGATCTGCCTGCGTCTGCTCACACCATCGTCGCCTCCCATGGCCGTGTCGTCTATTATGGACTGCGTCCGAAATCTTGCCGCCCAGCAGCACTTCTCGCGTGGGTGCCATAGCTCTCATCACGCCGGCTTCGGCAGGTCAGAAAATGTCGCATGCGGGTCCTTCAGTGGCGTGCACGAATCAAAGCAAGGCCATTCTCATGCACTGTACATGCAGCTGGGGTATCTCTGAACCCTGCTGCCACGCTGCCACCTGGCCAGCCTAAATGCACTACTGTAGGAGGGATCAGGGCTGAAGCCGTGCACCAGTGCGCCGATTGCGTTCTGGTCCTTCGGGACAAGTTCTGCGATGCCTATGATGTTTGCCGGTTTGAGATGATGACTTGGAAGAATCTATCATGGTACAGGCTGGAAGGAGTATGCTGGACATAACAACCTTCCGCGGCTGCGGATCAGGACCAGCGACTGTCCATTATATCTCCGGGCTTGATTCCAGTGCTCATATCGCGAGGTTTGCACGTTGAGGCACAGGCTGCGCCGCTGTCTTCTCAGATCTGGCAAAGCCGCTACTTGCGTGAAGCTGAACCTGAGCCACCTCGAGTTGCTCGGCGAGGTCCGAAGATGGTAATATGCCGACTTTCGCGATTCGCATCCATTCGATTGCTCGAGCGAGCATCATGGAGCACGGCGTGCTCTTTGCGTTCAGACGATTAGAACAGCATGGGCAGACCAGTACAACCCGCCAATACTTCGATGACCAGGCGAGGATAGTCGATTTTTCTGATAGGTTGAGCGGGCCATGGCCCACGGAGAGCTTCTCATGGATCTGGCCCTGCTACGCTGCCCGCTAGGCAAGGGACGCTCCAAGCGGATCGGGAAGAGCAGGAGCTTTGATACTGTTCATTTCTCATCACCACCAGAACGATGCTGGTTGTTTGAGGCCGCCTTTCGTTCACTTGAACTATGGTCGCAGCGAGTCGGACCAGCTTCACGCGGGCTCCTGTTATCATCTTTCGGCGGAGTCGTGCTCCGGACAGCCGGAGGCGCCTGCATTTGCAATGCCCCCACAAGAGGAGGTACACATACTGCAAGAATTGCCGGCGGAGAAACAGCATGTGCCATGCAGCGGCACTCGCATGTGGAGACGGCTGCTGGGGTAGTTCTAGCAAGCTGTGCTCAATTCGTACTGAACCAACAGCATCCAGCATCACAACCGACTACGCCGCATAAACCCAGGTAGGACAAAGTCGTTGAGGGCTCGCGTGGGCAGTTCCGGTGCGCGATATCGACGATGGTAGGGCTCTGTGAACCATGAGCTGTGTTCTGCCGTATCGTGTCGACGCTTCGTTGGCTTCCTCGGTCTTCCCGTGATGATGGTGTTGAATGTAGCAAGAGGCAAGGTAGTAATAAGCGGCTCAGCACAGCAAAGGTCAACTCTGCCACCCCTAGCATTGCCAACATGAACGTCGACATCGCGTTGCATGACATTGACCGCTGCTGTGCCACTTTCGCCTGGTGTCTTCGTAGCGTTGTCGACAAGAGAAACACACAATTTTGACCTTCGCGGGCTTCAAAACCCATGTCTTCTTGGCGGATCATGGCACTAATCGGGCAAGCGCGGACGCAGTACTTCGTACCCCTTCATCCACTCTCGCAGTCCGGCCTCTCGGTCTGGCGGTTCTCGTTGCACGCGATTCTTTTTAATGCCACGCGGAACACGTGCGGTTGTGCTTCTTGACGGCCATATCTTTGTCTAGTCCGCACACCGGCCGACCGATCCTTTCCACGACCGACAACGCCGCACCCCCGTCCTCCCCCATCTCCTCGCCCGCCTCCCCCTCCGCTTCCATCCACACCGAAACACTGCCCGACATATTGCAGGGATTCCCTCCTCACCCACGACAGTCCCAACCCAGAGCAAACAGAGTTCCTGCAAGCAGACCTTCTTGTTCGACAACCCTTGAAGCATCCGAGTCCAAACCCTACGTCCAAACGACAACCCCAGTTCGATTGCCGCTCCCAATTTCGACTGCGACAAAGGCATCTATACTGCCACGCCACGACTACAACAATAGCTCAGCAGTGAGCCACGGCCGCGACTCCGAGGCTCCGATCCTGGTATAACTGGCCCTGAGATCGCACAGTGCTTCCTCGGCCTGTCTCCACTGCCATCGGACCAGACCATATACCTCCACGATCGCACGGCGGCTGCTCCTTGCGAACCTCCTACCCTCGTCTCCGCCACTACAATCCCGGTTGGACCGCCACTGGACCTGCGACCGTGCATTCTATCACGACTGCCTTCCTCCCGGATTGTTCATACCAATCCACCTGGTGTGACCACCTTCCGCCGACTTCAAATCGCACGAGCGCAGCAGGATTGAGCTTCCTGGGTGATCAGGCACACTTCGCTTATTGAGTTTGCTCTCACGCTGCCCATTGGAGAAGCTCTCGACGATCCTTGCATAGTCGGTGGCTCGTGAAAGCTAGACGGCGTACCGCTTCCAGAATTCTATTCCACGCTTTGAAAGAGGGAGACAAACGCCGACATGTCTCACGGGAAAATGACGCTTTACAAACTGGTGGTGCTGGGCGACGGTGGTGTCGGCAAGACGGCATTGACCATCCAGGTACGCGCTCTGTGACCGAAATTGCAAACGGCAAAGCTAACAATGTGCAGTTATGTCTAAACCACTTTGTTGAGACCTACGATCCCACCATTGAAGATTCCTACCGAAAGCAAGTACAAATCGACGGCCAATCATGCATGCTAGAGGTGCTCGACACAGCCGGGCAGGAGGAGTACACAGCATTACGGGATCAATGGATAAGAGACGGAGAAGGATTCATCCTGGTCTACAGCATATCATCACGATCTTCTTTCACGCGGATACAAAAGTTTCACCACCAGATACAGCGGGTGAAGGAGTCCTCCATCGCAGGGTCACCCACATATCCAGGATCGCCAATGTCGCAGAACTCACTTGGAAGTGCAGCATTTGGCCCTGCGCCGATCATGTTGGTCGGCAACAAGTGCGATCGCGTCACGGAAAGAGAAGTGTCAACACAAGAGGGGAGCGCACTGGCGAAACAGCTCAACTGCGAGTTCGTGGAAGCATCGGCGAAGAATTGCGTCAATGTGGAGAAGGCGTTTTACGATGTCGTTCGCCAGCTGCGTCGACAGAGAGCCAGCGCGCCTCCACGAGGCGGAGCGAAGAACCATGCCGATGCGTCACCGCGGACACCTCGCACCAATGGCGGCGAGCATTACTCTGATCGGGAGAAGAAGCAGCGATATCGTCGGTCGGACCGCGATAGAGGGAGAAGCAGCAAATGTGTGATCCTGTGAATAATGGTCCATTGCACTCCTGTGGGGAGGACAGGCTTTTGCCCTGGTGGCGCGTTTGGGATGCTGGATTTCAAAGACATCGAGGCCCACGGATTTGGCCAGCATCAACGAGAAGCACGACCGACAGCGAAAACATATGGCAGAAACGTGAACAGGAGCTGGGGACACGTCGCAGGTTTCAGGGCAGGACCGCGACGGTGATGGACGGACAGAAGCGACATCAATGAGCGGCTGGCTCAATGTCGCGCACTGCAAGCTGTCGTGGACTCCAGTCCGCCGCTGCTGGAGCTCCAGCACTTCCAGTGCTATTCCACTCTGGCTCTTTCCGTTCTCAATGGGACAGGGCCAACTTCATTCTCAAGTCACGGATTTCGGTTCGAAGCGTACAAGACCCGGGATCCGAAAGTTCTACAGAGCAATGGAACAGAGCGTCATGAAGTAGCGCCATGTGCACCCTCAAGTCGCGAAGAAGGAGGATCCGAGGTGGAAGATAGGACACGATCGTGTCGGGTTGATACCCAGTGAGATAGAAAGTCGCTCAAAAGAAAGCGTCGTTGTAGCATTCACTCCCAAGTTCATCGCCTGTCTGCTCCCAATGTCCACCAGCTCCGCCTTCCACGAACGCACCCGCCGTTCAAATCTGCGTCATCGCAGCGGCGCGATACAATCGCACGCTCCACCGATGTTGATCCGCCTCCGCACGGATCTCTACGCTTTCAAACATGTCTGACGTCTTGATCGGGCATTCGACATTGCTTGAGGCTGTTACGAGCGAAGTCGTTCGATGCTCTACAGACCACCGTCATCGAGTCCGATCTGGCGTGTGGTTCAAATGGCGAGCTTGACCTCTGGATAAGAGCTCAGCTCTCGACTCCGACTGAGACGTGGGCTATGTGATGACTTCCTGGGTTCTGTGATGATGCGTCGTGGTTGCGGAGATACAAGCTTGCGGGTCAATGCTGCGGTCTGGGATGCTTCGGAGCTGTGTCTCCGGTCGGTCATCAGTTCTCCGGGACAAGGCGCCGGGCTGTGCGCAGGGGGACGTCAACGCGACGCTGTGGTGAAGGGGTGGAGGGACTTCTGCGGTCTTAGGGTTAGGGTTTGGGTAGTGCGAAACTTGTGGGACTGGTTGGCGACGACGATGTATCTCGCTCAGATGTAGCTTTTATGTCACCATATCTTTGGTATCAAGTCTTCGTTGTATTCGATCAATGTTTCACTTGTACTTGCTGGTCTAGAGGCTCCGTTGTGTCTCTTGTCTGGTGTTTTGCTTGGTTCGCATGAGATTGAACACCATGTCCACAGAGTTCAGTGATGATTGACATATATCTGACTCTGGACATCAACCGATAACAAGGGAGTACGAACAGCACATGGCGGTAAGATACAATACACAATGAAGAGGGACGGAAATGTCACGAGTGGTACATCTGCTCAACGAGATATTGGCAGTGCCTAACATGACCTTCTGTTTATCCATACAGCAGTCCTGCATACAGCTACCCGACCACGAAGCCATCTACTTCTCGATTCCCAGCTTCTCTGCCGCAGCAACGAACCCATCCTCATCCATCTTGACCCATACATCCACAAACTTGGCCGCCTCCTCCGCCAACCACTCCGGGTTCCTCTCCTCCCTCGGCCGCTCCACATACAACGTCCGGAAACCATTCGACTTTGCATGCTTCAGATCATCCAAATGCGCCGCCACCATCATACACTCCTCCGGCCGCAGGCCCATCTTCTCCGCCGCACCGAGGTAGACCTTCGGGCTCGGCTTGTAGGACTTGAACATCTCCGACGAGTAGATGTGCGTAAAGGGCATCTTTCCATGTTCCTTCATATCCTCCAGCAGAGCTACATTACCGTTACTGAGCGTGGCAGTGGTGAACTTCTTGTTCAGCATCGCAAGGCCCTGGACTGTATCGGACCATGGGTCGAGGTAGTGCCAGACGAGACTGAGCTGGACGATCTTGTCCTTCTCCCAGAGGGGACCCGCAGATCCAGCGACCAAACCGCGCTCAGCGAGGATCTTGCGGATCGCTTCGAGATGGTGTTGATCCACAGTCTTGTAGCGGAGGCTGGGATCGCTTGCGATGGCTCTCGTGAAGGCATAGTAAGTGTTCCGCCATTCCTGAGCGACCTCTCCCCATTGCTCGTACGTCTGCGGTGAGTTGTTAGTGACGAGAAGGCAAAGGTGGGAGGATTATAGGCTATGCACCATTGCCGACGCTTTGAATCGGACATCGCTGTCGATGGAAGAAGACGAATCGAGGGCCTCCTTGGCCGAAGTATACAAGGTATCAGTGACCGTCTTCCGCCAGTCAACGCATGTTCCGAAGACATCGAAGAAGAGGCCTTTTGGCTGCGGGTCTTGGAAGGTGGTCGTCATGATCGTTGCGATATTTCACATGACTCAAATGAACAAGAACACCGACCTCTTATCGTCGAGAGGATACAGTCATAGCAGAGACAATGCTCAATTCTGCCAGTTCGTTGATCCGTGTTGCGTATGAGATCGCAGTCACCAAGAGCCGAAGACCTCGGCGCAGAACGGTAGCTTGAAAGACTTAAGAATACAGCTGGCACGAAAGGCACAGACGATGACCAAGCCGACACGAATCACCACGAGTCACCAGAATGCTGTAAAAGATGATCTGCTCGCAAGCAATATTGTCGTGAGGCCTGAGAGCATGACGGCTTTTGATTGTGACGATGGTCAGGCTGCCGCTGCATCGTGCACGAAAGTCTCCGGCTTCCACAACGGTCGCAAAGTGGGTACGCCAATGCACGTCAACCAGTTCATATCCGGGCATCACGCCCATCGCGCCTCAAAACAAACGCGGTGGTCATTGCTCAAGACGGAGACAAGCGTGATAGCAAGCGCGCCGAAGACGTAAACAAAAAGTTGTCAGCAGACGCGATCATGAGCAGTACGGCGAACGAGGCAGAATCGAGAGGACCAGCAGACCAAGTCAGTCAGAGACCAGAGAGACGGAAAGCTCAGTGAACAGTAAGACTGTGGTATCATTGTTTGAGTTCAATTATTCCCCTTTGAACTCCTCGAGCCGTTATGCTACACATCAATCAAAACCACTGAAGCTCGGCCGAGAGCAGCCTGCCCGAAAAAACCATTCCCATACGCGCCATCCATCGCCAGCTTCCCTGAGCTGCAGCTCCGTGCTGATGGATATTTCTGAGTCGTGAAAACATGCAAGTGTGTGTGTGAAAGAACCCCAAAGACCCGAACCGCTTAACCACCGAATCCGTAGAGAGTGCGGCCTTGACGCTTGAGGGCGTAGACGACGTCGAGGGAGGTGACGGTCTTGCGCTTGGCGTGCTCGGTGTAGGTGACGGCGTCACGGATGACACCCTCGAGGAAGGTCTTGAGCACTCCGCGGGTCTCCTCGTAGATCACTGAGAGGGAATGTCAGATGGATGTTGTGAGGATGTGAAGGATGTTGTGGTGAAGGACATACTGGCTGAGATACGCTTGACACCACCACGACGCGCCAGACGGCGGATTGCGGGCTTCGTGATTCCCTGGATGTTGTCGCGCAAAATCTTGCGGTGACGCTTCGCACCGCCCTTTCCGAGGCCCTTGCCACCTTTGCCGCCTGTGAAGAGGGAGTCAGTATGATGGAGAGAGGAAGCGGATGATGGAAGAGGAAGACGTACGTCCAGTCATGTTGATAGAGTGTTGGGTGGGTGAGAGTTGGTTGAGTGTTGTATTGATGGAGGTGTTGGAAGCTGGTGGAGATGCTTGGTGGTTGATGGAGCGGATGAGATGCAGATTTGGTGGGGAAGGGCGCTGTTTAAGTAGTGCGGAAGCCAGGTGCGTCCTTCCCGCAATCACAGACGCGACTGAGGGACTGGGGCCGGCTTGCCGTTGCAAAACAAACAGGGTGAACTTCAGTGATTATTCTGGCCAATCAAAATTCAGCACCAACAGCGCGTTCTTTCCAGCACATGTTTGGGGTCGTGATTTCTTGATTGCAGACAGCCCCCGCTGCCTTCTTTTACTTCTGCTCTTCCACCAATTCTCTCCACTCGACATCCACTTCATCAACACCAACTCATCCTCACCACACATCCACACCAACATCATCAACAATGGCTCGTACCAAGCAAACTGCCCGTAAGTCGCCACTCTCATGATGATGTCCATCACCGACATCATCACCACCACCGCCACCACCTCACCGCCCTCGGTCGCAACCTGACATCGTCGTCTTCGTCGTCGCTGGTTTCCGCCACCCGACTTCGACTTCGTCACATGTCACTTGCGCACCATCACCTCACACACAACAACACACTTCATCACGAACATACTCTAACATACCATCACAGGCAAGTCCACTGGTGGCAAGGCCCCACGTAAGCAGCTCGCCTCCAAGGCCGCTCGCAAGTCCGCACCATCCACCGGAGGTGTCAAGAAGCCTCACAGGTACAAGCCCGGTAAGCATCACACGACGCGTCTTCCGACTCATCACAACAACATTCACTAACATACTTTCCCAGGTACCGTCGCTCTCCGTGAGATCCGTCGTTACCAGAAGTCGACCGAGCTCCTCATCCGCAAGCTGCCCTTCCAGCGCTT
The DNA here is from genome assembly GCA_026122155.1 of Zymoseptoria crescenta. Classification (NCBI taxonomy): domain Eukaryota; kingdom Fungi; phylum Ascomycota; class Dothideomycetes; order Mycosphaerellales; family Mycosphaerellaceae; genus Zymoseptoria; species Zymoseptoria crescenta. The sequence continues at coordinate 40,108 of JALRMM010000032.1, forward strand.
GGTCCGTGAGATCGCTCAGGACTTCAAGTCCGATCTCCGCTTCCAGAGCTCCGCCATCGGCGCCCTCCAGGAGTCCGTCGAGGCCTACCTCGTCTCCCTCTTCGAGGACACCAACCTGTGCGCCATCCACGCCAAGCGTGTCACCATCCAGAGCAAGGACATCCAGCTCGCCCGCCGTCTCCGAGGCGAGCGCTCTTAAGCGACTCCGGCAATGTTCTCTCATCATCTCTCCAACACGACTTCATGAGTAACCACCTCGACCTCTCTCGGCACAGACAGCTGGTGTGATGGGCGGTGGATTCTTGGGATGCTGGCTCTTTCTCACAATTTTTCAATGGCGTTTTACCGGGGCTTTCACACTTGATTGCATGGGCTGAATGGGTTTCGAGATATCACAACGGTGCACCACGGTGGAAGGGTAGCACAACATGCAATGTATCATAATGAAAATGGTGCAAAGGCGAAAGCCGCTGATCAAACTTCACAAATGCCTCCAGGGCTCTCACTCTCACTCTCAGTCTCAACCTCTTCGCGTCTGGCTTCTTGTTATGATCTTGGCCCAAGCTGACCATTGACGCGTCTACGGGCGCAATCACCGGGGCACTCTACCTTAAAGACTATTCGCTGGCAGTCATGCTCACGTCGGAGAAGACTGCTTCACACCTGCAGTTCGACTTCAACGAGAGCGTCACTCTCGCAAGTCGAGATACAGCATTTCCGAGCGCCATGGCCTACCGATCGCAAATTTCTCCGTTCTGCAAATTCAGCGACAGACTCATCGTCACCTTGGAACTCGGGAACTGACGTCCTTCGGCCAAACCGCGCCGACTTGCGGGCAGCACTAGTTGCACGCACCGGATCTGACACCAAACAAGACCGCGGACCCTGATCCTCACTCCGTTATTTCTTCGACCAGCCATGTTTGGACACACCATGACCACGCTCGCCGGACAAAGCGTGTCTGAGCGAGCAGTGTAACAAGAAACCCCGGCGCTGCGCTTTGAATTGACGCCGATTCTGGAGCCAATGCCTCTGCCAAAGCCCACGCCATGACCTTTGCATTCTTCGCTGGACGGTCCACGCTTCGCAAACTCCACCAGACCGTTCAGCGGAACATCAATCGTCAGCATAAACGCAATGTCCAACACAACACCCCGAAGCCGAACGAGCCGACCTCGAAACCGCCCTCCACCAGCAAGAGCAAGCATGAGGTCAACAGCACAGGCTTCTTCACAGGCTCGTATTGGGCCTGGATCGAATCGATCAAAGTCCCCTTCCGCGGATACGAGAACATGCAACAGCGCAGCCCTCTCATGACACAATTCGAATCGAGCCTGATCATCTACTTCCTCGGCGACCTCGCGGCGCAAACCATGCAGACGAACGTATACATCGACGGCCGGTACGAACCCATCCGCGGCGTGCGAGCGCTGGTCATCGGCGGGATCTCCAGCATCCCCAGCTACAAGTGGTTCTTGTTCTTGGGCAGACACTTCAATTACTCATCGCATATCAAGAGCTTGGCGGTCAAGATTACGGTCAACCAGATGTGTTTCACGCCGGTGTTCAACACGTACTTCTTTGGCATGCAGACTTTGTTGGCGGGTGGGTCGTTTGCTGAGGCGAAGGAGAGGGTTATAAATACGGTTCCGAGGTCATTTGTGAGCAGTTGGAAGGTCTGGCCGGTCATTACGGCGTTTTCGTTCACGTTTATCAGGCCGCAGAATCGGAGTGTGTTTGCTGGGGTGTTTGCGGTGTTTTGGCAGACCTATTTGAGTTGGTTGAATCGGACTGCTGAGGCGGCGGAGAAGGAGAAGCATAAGATACAGTTTCAGGCGGTGGAGCAGGAAGTACAACAGCAGCCTGTGGCAGAGAAGAAGAAGAAGAAGAAGATCAAGAAGAAGCCGAAAGCCGAGAAGCAGGACGACGCCAGGCCGAGAGAATAGGCTTGTATACCGACAATTGAAAGATCACGATATCTGAACGAGAGCAACGACACCTCGACTGCCTGTGCTGAATCGACATGTCTCGAAATACTGGGTACATCGTTGGGTACGTTCTCAATCCCCAAATGCCCCCCTACTTCCTACCACTTCTCCATCATTGGCCGGATATCAATCTCATTAGTAAAGCACCTCTTGCTCTGCGTATGCAAATACCAATAGCTCTCCGCAATATCATCGGGCGCAATCTTCGCCTCCGGCGCCATACCCTTCGTCATCTCCTTCGTCAACTCGATATCAATGACTCCGTCCACGATGGAGTGAGCAACATGAACGCCTTGAGGAGCGTACTCTCTTGCGATCGACATGGACAGAGCTCGCATGGCGAACTTGGCGCTCGCGAAGACGCTCATCTGAGCGTTGGCTTTGATGGACGCTGTGGCTCCTGTGAAGATCAGAGTTGGGGGGTACTTCGCCGAGCTGTCTTCGGCGTGTTTGAGGAGACCCGGGAGGACGTGTTGGGCGAACATGAAGGCTCCCTTTCTACGAGCAGAGAGTGCGTCAGCGCTGCATGGATTGAAGGGCTGGGGAGAGCGTTTCGACTTACACTACGATGCCGTGAGCGGTTTCAAAATCCTCGACACTGATCTCAAGGATAGGCTTCCTCTTGGGCCTGGATGAAGCATTGAAAATCGCAGCAGCAATTGGAGCGCCGCCGAACTCCTGCTCGATCTTGCTAAAAGCACTCTTCAAGCTGTCTGGACTGTAGACATCTGTGGAGATGCCGATGGCTCGTCCGCCGGACTTGTTGATTTCTTCGGCCGTCGGTTCGAAGTTGGCTGGGGTTCGTGCCAGCAGGACGACGGAATATGAGGCTGCGAAGCGCTTTGCGATCTCGGCTCCTGTGCCACTACCTTTGGGTCAGTCTGATGGTTGTGGTAGAGGTGGGATGGGGTCCACGTACGGTCCAACACCGGCGATGATTGCGATTGCTTTGGACATGGTGTTTGCGTGTGATGATGCTGGAATTCCGCTATTCGTGAACGGAAACGTTGCAGATCTTGAGAAAGCCTTCAAATGCTTTTGACCTGGGTACTTAATGGTAGAGTGCCTTGCGTTTGTTCTATTGGTACCGATTACCAATGCCAATGACGCTGTTGCAGCTGAGGGGCATAGGTAGCTCCATAGAAGACTGGCCGGTGCTGTGCACGGTCGGTTACGTGCACGGTCGCAATTAGAGAACCCTTCTATTACTACTACCACTTTAATAGTTAATATTGCGACAACTAGTCGTCGTGAGAAGGTGTTTAATAGCTTAAATTTATCGCATTAACTACATCTACGAGTCCTGAACAGCTTGAAGTCGCTGCCTTAATGTTATGCGTGTTAGTAGCTAAGAGGATTTAGCTACCTATATAACCCCCCTCGGCTGTTAAGACACCTTTAACACTACTATTAATACCGGTTTGTCCACTTCCTTCCTTCTACGACGCTTAGCCGGTAATGCTATGCGAGTAGAGGCTTAGAGGTTACTTTTTAGCTGTAAATTAGCCTCTTTTGCCTCTAGCAACGAAGCCTTTTTAGCCCTCTTTTGCGCTGCCTTTAAGAGCCTGTCGGCTTTAGCTTGTAACTGTTGTTTAGCTCTTACCTATTAAGCTACCTTCTTCGCTATTGTATCTGCCTCTTTCTGCTTCTTCTTAGCTATCTTGTCGGCCTCTTTAGCAGCAAGAAGTGCCTTACTAGCTTCTAGTTTAGCCGGTAAGTAGAACTGTGCTGCCTATCTATAAGGAAGAGCTAGCAACGGCTTAGCACGTTGTCTCTTTTGCTTCTTACTCTTAAAGGACTAGCGGAAGCTATTACACTCGCTCTTAAGGAGCTAATTTTGTGTCTACGTGTAAATAAAGGTGTTAGTAAGCTTCTATATTATCCTTCGTTCCTCCTCGTTCTCTAGCTTCTTTATTACGCTTTTTATAAGGGCTCGTGTCGCGCGCTAGTTATTGGAGATAATAGAGGTGTCTATGCTAGTAGTAGTCGGTCTAGCGGTGTTATCGGCGGTGCCTAACCTCGAGCTATCGCTAAAGTGGACGTTTTTTATACCCTTGCTCTTGCTCTTACCCTTATTGCTCTTCCTTATAGAGGGCTCTTTAAACTTGTCGAGTACGGCTAATAAATCTAGTAGATAGAGGCTAGTCTTTTGGAAGCTAGAAGCGATGTTAGCTAGTATAAACGCCTTCTACTATGCTAGCTAAAACAACCGGAAGAAGTTACGCTTCGTAATACTAGATAAGCCCTCGGAGTAGTAAAGATATCGCGAGAGCTCTATACTGTAGAAGCTAGCTAATAGGCCGAATAGACTAACATCGAGAGGTTGTAAGCGGTGCGTCGAGTAAGGTAGAAAGACTATAACGAATATCCGGTAAGCGATGTAGTGCTAAAGAAAGGGCATGTTTACGTGCGAGCTATAGCCGTTAATTATAAGGAGTCTATATCCTCTACCGGCCTTCTACCTTATCTATAGCTCGAATACCTTCGTTAGCTAGTGTAGTCTAAGGTTATTGTTAGTCTAGCCGTTCGGTAAGGACGCGAAGAAGGCGTATTGCTCCGGCTTCTAGTCTTACAACTACGAGGACTGGATATTGCTAGTTACTGCCTTATAAATTAGTGCCGGCGGCAGTGTAGTGCTATTAGCATAGATAGCTGCAATTAACGTAATCCACTTACAACTACCGTCTTGGATATTGCCGAGAAACGAGCCTAAGAGCGAGTACGCCTTCGTAAACACGCGCTTTGTCTTCTAAAGTATGCTAATTAAGAAGCCCTTTTCGTCTATGTTATAGATATTGCACTACTCGATATTGTACTACTCTATCTTCTACTTTAGGAGGTCGAAATACGCCTAATATTGCTTCGTAGAGTCCGCCTTTTTACGGTTCTTATCTAAAGGGTTAAGATATCTCGAATCGATCGCATAGCCGTTTCGTAATACGAACTCGCCTACCTACTATCGTCGTAGTAGATACTATAAGATATCGAAAGCGAAGGTAAGGACTATTACAGGTGTCGGTAGTATGCCTCTACGTATAAGGGTGCCGATATATACGACGAGCGTGCGCTCTTGTTAGTGTGAAAGAATTATGTTGTTCTCGTTGCGCTTAGCTATTAAATTAGTCACTCTACGAAACTGTTTAGATAAAGCGGTGCGGTCGACGCTATATTTCCTTCCTACTACCGAAAAATTCCTTACATCCGCCTCTTTACACTCCTTTAATGCGGCCTCTATTGGAGTTATAGTTGTTGTGCATTAATTCGTTGAACATTGCGTATTTTCATGGATTTCGACGTTCTCGAAATTTGAGGTGTGCACGTGACCGACCGTGCACAGCACCGGCCAGTCTTCTATTAGGTTGGAACCGCGCTGCAGCGATCAGTAATCAGTATATTCTACAGTACTCAAGGCTCGAGAATGGCGCGCAATGTCCCTCATCACTAATCATATGACACGCCGCGCAAGTGCACCTGACCGACCAACAAGATTTGATCGAGTAGCCAGACCGAGCTCGCATTTTCGGCAAAGAGCCTAATAAGGAAGCCAACATATAAAGCCGTACAGGCTTTGAAATCTCACTTCGACAAGCAACGATTTCGATCACCAGTGAAGCCATGGCCACCAGAACAGAGACCACCTACCAAGTCACGCGAATTACTCGCTCCATCGATAAGCCGTTCGACCAAGTCATTGAACGCCTCCACTCCAGCATCAAACAGCCCAAAGGCGCTGGCTTGGGTATCCTCGACCACATGGAATCGAAGGAAGCGTTCGAAAAAGCGACCAACGCAGCTCTAGGACCTCATGGCTTCATGCAGTTCCAGCAGTTTGACCATGGCAAGTTCTCCGAAGGGTACAAGGCCTGCGGCGTAGTGTGAGACGGTCGTTCCGCTCGCTCCAGGTCTTGATTCCGCATCGACTTTCGTTTGTGTGAGCTGAGCTGACCATGATACTCCTTGGGAATAGGCCAGTGGATGCGTTTGTATGGCGTGAACGGAGGCAGGAAGGTTGCGAGGATCATCTTCGGAAACCCGCAGATTGCCATCACCATGTTGAGGCATGATGTCAGTGCCGGTCTGTTCGTGCCAGTTGAGGTTTTGATTATTGAGAGGGAGGATGGGAAGGGCACTGATGTGGTTCAAGGTGAGGTGTTCCCGGCTGGCATGCTGTGATTGAGTCAAGCTAACTATTGGACAGTGAAGCCGAGTACACTCATTGCAGGTGCAGAGGGCTCGAGTGGAGAGTTGAAGAAGGCAGCAGAGGTTCTTGATGACAAGTTGGAGAAGTTGTGGGAATATGTTGCAGAGTGAGAGAGCCAATAGAAAGTCCGAGCGCGCTAGAATCATCGACACGCGACCTCCAATCCGCGCTTGTTACAGTGAATACTACGACGAGAACATTGATACCTGCTGCACTCGTCCTCCGCTCGCCACCTTTCTTCTTTCGATCTACAACAATGATGGAGCCATGGCATTCAAACGTGCTCGCCGTGGATCCGTCCCGACGATGAATCATGACGACAGCGACTACGGCACAGAACTTGAGCTCAACGAGAGCGATTATGGCTCCGACATCGATGCTGCAACCTGGGACGCTCTCTTGACGGAATTGGAGCCGCACCAACAATTTCCTTCCTTCAAGGTCGAAGACTATCCCTCTTTCCACGGCGAGGACATCCCCGAGCCCGTGGTCCAAGATGAGCCCGAGGCGCAAACCCATTCTCTTCGCCTTGCGCGCGTGCGCGACAGTCTCGCAAGAGCTATCAGTGGGCTCACGGAGACATGCGAGCAACTGGACGGGCTGGAGGTGGAGCTCAGGCAAGAGGTTCCACGAGTACCTGAACTGCCAAAGCGGGAGCGTACGGTGGAAGTCGAGTACGACGAGATTAATCGTTCCGCCTTCATCAGTGAGTTGAGGTCAGACAACAGCGAGTTGGCAGAGACTGACGTGCTGACCGTAGCGGACCGCAGCTGCCATCAAAACGCCTGTGGAGGCGCCTGGCAAAGTCGATTTGAAATCCCCGATTGAGCGTTTCCGCCGGACAAAATGGAAGAAGAACATGACTGTCACGGACATTGTGTCGCCTGCCTGGTGCGAGATACAATACTGGTACAACTTGACGAAGCACGGACGGATACCGAAGACTGTCAACATGGTCAAGGGCTCGAGAATACACAAGGTCAAAGAGCTTGAAGTGCACACTGAGGTACCTGTGGAGGTTGCTTCGAAGGAGGACAAGCTTGGTCTTCGGCTGTGGAACGTCATACAAGGGCTGCGTACTCTGCGAGCGACAGGGTTGACGCGAGAACTGGAAGTGTTTGGCGTGGTCGAGGGCGAAGTCTTTATTGGCATCATCGACGAGATCTCGCACACATGTCCAGATGAGGAGAAGGAGGAGAGCATGCTCAAAGCGGCGGAGACCTTGACTTCACCGAGTAAAAAGGCAAAGTCAAATGCTATACCTGCCGATCAACGCACCATGAAGGACTTCCTTACCAGCTCGCAAGCGAGCGGCGTTTCCGGGGGCGATGGAGCCTGGCTTGGTCCTCTGCAAGAGAAGCCACGCACGATATACCTCGGAGACATCAAGACTCGCAGTTCTACCAAGCTGCCGAGACCAGGAAGCGAGACAAGGCCGGCAGAGATGCAGCTAATGATGTACCGACGTCTACTCCTGGATCTGGCCGCGAACAAGATTGATGCAGAGCCCATTTTCGCATGCTATACGGTCGAGCCGCACAAGCCTTTCACCGATACGTTCATTGCTTCCCTGGGCAACATCGACTTCTCGTCTCAGACCACAAACTACTCTGTCGAGGCAGATGATGCGAACGACGAATTTGCAGCTCCGGATAGTGATCCTCTAGCAGAGATACTGGCTCACAACACGCTGAGCTCGCTCTGGTCGCACATGATCGCCGAGTTCACGAAGACCATTTCCGTCAACGCGTCTTCGTCGAGCGTATCGCGACTACTGTCCGCAGAGTACCGACAAGCCGATCGTGGCGAGGTCATCGGAAGACATAGCTTCGTGTACGATAGCGGCATTCTCGAGCCATATCTGCAAGACGTGATGAGGTGGTGGAAAGGACAGCGGGAACCTCGGGGAGTGGAGATCGAGGATGCATACCTCAAATGCCGACCTTGCGAATTCAGAGAGAGTTGTACATGGCGAGCCGAGAAGATCGAAGAAGTCACGAAAAAGGCGAAGCTGAGAAGTGCGGCAAGAGCGAAGAGTCAAGTGTGAAGTGTACATGACCGACGATTTATGATGAACAGACTCTAGATACCCGCGCTTTACCAAGGATATGCCCTTGTGTTTTCCTCTTCCTCCATTTTGAGCCCATTCGCAGCTTGCTCCTCATGTTTCGCATCGAGGTACTCCAGCAGCACATCGCCATACCTCTCCCTTCCCTTGTACTTCGCGACATCGTCTCCCCAGCTTCGCACCGCACTAGCAAGTCTCCCGGGCACATATGGCTCCTCCGCGATCTCCATCACAGGATGGAAGTACGTACGAATCGTAAACACCACCCCTCCACTCCTCGGTAATCGCCTCAAGCTCTGCCTCTCCGATCGGAACCAATGATGCTGCACGATCCGATCTTTCTCCGCGGTATCCCAACCAAAACTCCCCTCCGCCCCGTCCTCACTACCTATTGAACCAGACCATGCCAGTCCATCGTCCACCTGAATGAAGTAGTTGTTTCTCACTACCGGCTTCTCCGGTTGCACTCTGCGAAAGAAGTTCATCATGCCCTTTTCCAACTTTTCCTTATAGCCCGGCACATTCCCCGAAGTGTGAATCTTCGAGAGAGGCATACCGAACTTGTCTTCAAGTCGCCAGAACCCTGCGAGCAGAATCGCGCCGGCGAGGAGGTAGTATTGTCCGTCTTCGCGCTCGAACATGATCGCCAAATCGTCTTGCACCAGGCGAGCGCAGAGTTGCATAGCATCTTCCACGGCGCCGTTCACGGTCAAGCGGTCTTTGCGGATGTCGAAGGATTCGCCTGTGGCGAGGTTATCGATGCCGACTTTGGTTTTGCGGAAGAGCGCGGGATATCGATCTGGGAGGTAGGACGCGAGCTCTTCGAGAAGCTCCACGGCACCATCGATCACGCGCGGCTCGGGATCTGTCCGGCAGCATCTCGCGCCGCGTGAGGCCATGCGTTGGGCTTTGAGGGCGTGGAATCTGGGGTACTCGTTGTCGAGCTCGATCCAGTCGTCCCAGTGCATTGTGCGGAGACCCATGTTCATGTGGTATGGGCCATGGCGGAAAGGGCGGTAACGTAAGGGCTTGGTTGTGCTAAGAGACCAGTCGGGGTAGGGTGCAGGCTTGGGACGAGTGAACGAGTGAGGTGTCCAGGCTGTAGAATATGTCCGTTCAGAAACCTGTCAATTGTAGCGGGCTAGCGTCATTACTTACACCCTGGCGCTCGCTTCGCGAGGTGAGCAGACGGTTTGAAATTTGGGGCTGACTTCTTGGGATCGAGCGAGCGACGACGCTGTGAGAAGATTCGTGTTTGACCGAATGACTGCCTCACTCCAAACGTCCTCAAGGTCAAGACGATGGCAAGCAGTAGAAGGAATCCGATGGAAGATATCTCCAGAGCTCCTCCCAAAAGTTCCTGATGCACATCGATAGACAAGTATTTGGCAAGCATTTCCGTCCACAGCACGGGCGACAGAGGCTCTTCGAGCTGGATGCGGATGGCGAGGGCATCTCGATACAATACGTCGTGCAAATCGGAGCCTTATCGATAGCGGTCGGCAGTAGGCGAAGACCATGCGTCTCTCATGTAGGTGGACTGATAAGTGCGTTGCCAAATCTGGCAGGTAGATCCGGCTGAAGGAACTCGATATGGCGACTCTCCCCGAATGTGTAAGCGATCAAAGCCAATAAGGGCGGTATGATAAATCACAGCAACCTCTCGATGTTTGGGATCGCTTTCGGAACATGACGTTGTTCTTTCTGCTTTCTCTTAAGCAGACAGTATTCGCCCCACACCCTCTTGTATCTTGTTGGGATGAAGGACAGATCGGGCACGTAACCCAATCGTCCAACGATGCCAGTAGATGCAGCGTCCAGGTATGGCAAGCACACGACTTTATCCCATGTCTGCTGGTCATTAATGTAGCTCGGTTCCAAGGCTGTGGTTTGCGTGCTGGGCAGATGGACATCGACCACAAAGTTGCAGCGCTTCAAATCGGTGTACTTGCTCGGGTCCTCGCGGTTCTCGTCGTTCATCCCATTGGGAACGAGCCATGCGCCTGGGAAGACGCCGAATCCGGATTCAGCCTCAGAGAACTCACCTGGAAGAAGGCCTTTGAACTCGCTTCTGATGAACTTCGCATGGACGCCGTCTGGGAGCAGGTAGTGGGACGGGAAGCGGTACCATTCCTTGCCCAGGCAGACCAGATCTCCAGCGTTAGACATTCCTGCCTCGTGCAATGGCTTGTAGATCTCCAGGGGGGCACCGAAAGCGGTGACAGTACCCACCGTGCGAAAGGCAGCAATGGCCGTTGCAACGACCACAAACCCGAGAATACCCAAGAGGCGTAATTGAACAGGAATCGCGCTGACCAGGTCCTTAGGATCGGTCGACCCGAGATTTGCAAGTATAATGTGCATGGCCATAGCTGCGTTGAGAGCCAATGCCGGATAGGCAGGATACATGAATCTCTCCTCTTTGTGCGGCTGCAGTGTGAATATGGCCAGCCATAGATAGAACGGCGTCAGGAAGACTATGCCCCGGAGATAGCTTGACTTCGTAGCTCCCTTGGTGCGCAGGAAGTGCTGAGTAAGAAGCAGCGGCATGGAGGCCAGAGCAAGCAGCAACCAGACGTGGAAGTTGAGGAACAGATTCCTCAAGTAAAAGTGCCATGGCTCTGTTCCGTAGAGATCGGGGCCCTTATTGCTGAACACGTTGTACCAGACAATGTTGAAAGGCACCAGCACGAGCTTCTTGTATAGGAAAGAGTCAAACCCGACTTGCACCGACAGGACAAGTATAACGCGGGCGATCCCGTCGGCCACTCGCCAGAAGAGCTCTATCAGGCCTTCTCGATTGCTCAGCCACGCAAGGAGAAGCTCCTCGAGCAAGAAAGGAGCAGACATCGCTGCGGCAAAGGGCCAGCCCAGGCAAGCTCCAGCACCAAAACAGAAAATTCCCTGCGCTGTGCGAAGTCCCCCACGCCAGTCCATAAACGCTGCGATCCCAAGCGTGACGAAGTACATTGCAAAGCTGCTCGGCAGGTAGGCCGCACTCGCATGATACATACCAGGGGCTGTCACCGTGATGAGCAGGTAGAAAATGGCAATCCTTGGGTTCAGAACAACGGAAATCTTGGAGAACAGTCTTGACTCGCAGGCTGCGCATATAAATGCGAGCGTGCCACGCAGGAGGTAGAACTCGGCGACCTTTGGGCTAGCAAGAATTGGCAGGAACTTGACCAAAGGCGTCACGATGGCATGAAGACCTGCATATGCCCAGGATCGAATGGCATAATCGGGCGAGTATTCCCAAGTCTGAAACCCATGCCCGTGGTTGAGATAATGCGTCGGCTCCCAGTAGTTGAAGACCTCATCGCAATCCTGAATTGGGCTGAATATGGCGGCCACCAGATGGCTCGTGAAGAGTATGTAGAAGGCTGACATAGCCGGCATGTGGATGGGAACATTTTGCTGTCGCTGAGCACTGCAAGGCGAAGTCAGCAATGCGTGGGCACCGACATCTTCCAATGGGGGAGAATCTCACGGAGTTCCAGCTGGCAGCTTTGTGGGCCTCGATGGCGACTTCGATGAAGTTGTACCCTTGACTGGTCCTTTCTGTTTCGCTGGAGCCATGTTCGTATGTTGTCCTCAACGAGAACGGATCGCGGTAGAAGAAGGTGAGATCACCTCACTCCCACAGAGTGAGGTGGAGCAAGAAGCTCGAGCCATCGCGACTTTGGACCCTGGACGACGCGGTCTGCGGTGACGTGTGACCTCTCGAGAAATTTCAATTGCTCCGTTTGTCTCCAATACTCGAACATCGCACTTTTCTTCCGACAACTTCGCGCATCGCTTTTGCATCGCGATGGACGAAATCCTCGACATACAAAACCCCGACGAAGCGCGTCCCAACAAGCGAGTGCGCCTCGAGGCCCCGCTAGAAGTCACTGAGCAGCTTCGCGACGAAATGGCAGATGCGGACGATTGGGACGATGTCTACGGTGAGTACGAAAAAGTCTACGGTGAGTACGAAGAGAAGCGCGGTGAGCAATCGGTAGCGGCAGCGGTAGCACTTGGCACAGCGGCAGATGCGACACCAAATTCCAACGTAGACGTGACGGCGATTGCACAAGAGGCGACTTGTGCGCCGCATGTGCATGGAGAGCACGGTCAAAAGGACGTTCACTCGGTGGAAGAGGGCGTGAGGGAAGGTATTCCCGCGGACGCTATATCGCATGGTGACGATCTTGTGTCGGCAGCGGAGAACGCAACCGCGAGTGTGCTTGAAGAGACTACTGAAATAGTGCGCGCCGCCTCGGAGTCGAACAAGCAATTGAACGCTATGGGTGAGGATACGAAACCGCAGTTCGACATATCACCCACCGCCGACGAACCCGCTGAAGGCACAACATCGACAGACACG
>JALRMM010000032.1:52831-149300 GCA_026122155.1 Zymoseptoria crescenta
CGTCAAATCTTCAATCGAGATTCACCGATTACGAGGATCAGAAACCGCATTTCGAAATGTCACCCACCGCCGACGAACCCGCTGAAGGCACAACATCGACAGACACGTCAAATCTTCAATCGAGATTCACCGATTACGAGGATCAGAAACCGCATTTCGAAATGTCACCCACCGCCGACGAACCCGCTGAAGGCACAACATCGACAAATGTGGTCATGTTTGACACAGACATGTCAAACCTCCAATCGAGATCCATCGATGACGCCGAATTCATGGCCGCCGCAGCGGCACAGAAGGGCGAAATAACGTCGGAATGGCAGTTCGATTCGTCTGATGCCGAATCCTCATCCGACGACAGCAGCTCGGACTCAGACTCGGACTCGGTGAACGACAGCAGTGAGGAGGGATACGATATGCTCGATCCCGCCGCATTGGCAAAAATTCTCATGGCCGGCGATGGTGAAGACGGCGACGCTGCAGATTCAAAGGGCAAGAGCGCGGCAGAAAACCAACCTCGGACCATGAATGAGGTGAAGGAGGTTGTGGTGGAGAAGCCGAATGTTGTTGTAACAGAGGATATGAAGATCACATTCCTGGGCAGTATCGAGAGCAGAGTCGAGAACATGGTCCTGATCAAAGGTGCAACCCCTGGAGAATATCAAGTGCTGGAGGGAGGATCGGTGCTCTGCACAGGAGATCGGGTCGTGATTGGCGCAGTTGCGGACACATTTGGCAGAGTCCAAGAGCCTCTGTACAGCGTGGCGTTCACCAACGCAAAGGAGATTGAGGCGGCTGGATTGACGCATGGCACCCAGGTCTTCTACGTGGACAGTCATAGCACATTCGTCTTCACTCAGCCTTTGAGGAACATGAAGGGCACAGATGCGTCGAACATCCACGATGAGGAGGTCAATGAAGACGAGGTCGAGTTTTCTGATGACGAGGTGGAGGCGGAGCACAAGAGACAGAAAAAGCTGGCAAGGCTGGCTCGTCGTGGTGGATCTGCTCGCGGTGGAGGTAGAGGTGGACGAGGCTCCTTAAGCTTCGGAGCACCGGGTCACGATTCAGGGAATGCTTTCGTTGGCGGCAGCGATGCGCCATCTCAGAGCTACGGTGGTGGTATGCGCTATGACGACGACGACGAGCCCGCAGAGTTCTATAAGCCTTTGAAGCGGCCGGACGATCTGGCGCAAATGATGGCTGGACTACCTCCACCGCCGAGATCACTGCCTTCATTCGATCGAGGCCGCGGTGGCAGGGGTCGTGGAGATGGCGGACGAGGGCGAGGTGACAGAGGAGGAGGCCGTGGCGATCGAGGCGGAGACCGTGGAGACCGTGGTAGAGTTCGTGGAGTGTTTGATCAGGGAGGTTACCGAGGTGGACGTGGTGCCTTCGAACAGGGAGGTTACCGAGGTGGACGTGGTGCCTTCGAACAGGGAGGTTACCGAGGTGGACGTGGTGGTTACGATCAGGGAGGTCAGCGTGGTGGACGTGGAGGCCCAGACCAAGCAGCTGGCCCGAAGCACAACGCGAACACCTGGCCGGACCAACACAACAGCCAGCCACCAGAGCAGCGAGCTCACGCTTTGCCAGAGAAGCCAGACGTGCCACAGGGTGCCCCCGAGTCTTTCAACCCACACCCGCCGTTCCCCTCGCAACAACACCCGCAGTCATACATTTTCACCGGCCAGCGCTACCAGGCCTCCAACACGCATCAAGTGCAACCTCCGCCAGGTTCGCTGCAGTGGAATACGTACGTTCAGCAGCTGTTTGCGCACTCCTCACATCCTCCTCCAGGAGCCCACGTCAACCCGGCGTTCGTCCGACCGCCGCAGCGTCCCAATCCGCCACAAGAGCAGTATCCTGCTTGGAATGGACAGCAACAACAGCGCCAGTACGGTCAGCAACAGCCCCAGTACGGTCAGCAACAGCCCCAGCACGGTCAGCAACAGCCCCAGCACGGTCAGCAACAGCGCCAGTACGTCCAGCAACAGCCCCAGCACGGTCAGCATCACTCGGCACACGCTCAGCAGTACCAGCAGAACGGTCAGCAATACCCGGCATACGGCCAGGGTGCTCCCCAGGACGCTCCTCCACCAGCTGGAACACCTGACATTACCGGCATCTTGCGCCAACTCGGTGGCGGGCAGCGTCAGTAAGACGATGAAGTCTACACGACTTGATCGATCTGCACCTCACTCTCCTCGAGTCCAAGATACCCCGCGGCAATCTGTCGCTCGTCACAACCCGGATGTCTGCCATCGCAGTCATCATCCAATGTCGATTTGGCGCCTCATGGCTGTCGTCGGCATTCGCGTAGGACTGCTTCGTGCACACACTAATGATCGTTCGAGAGAGAGTATGTGTAGCCTTCTGTGCTGCGAAGCGTAGTGTAAACAATGCAACTCTGTCCGTTCGACAAGTCTACTTTTTCACTTGTCCCATTCGTCGCACTGATGAACGATCGGACGATGCGCCGTGGCATTTGATCGTCCGGTGAAGTCCATGTCTTTCACACCTGCACGTTCTGGGAGTCTTATCGCTTGTTATTCGTCTCCGTTCTTGTGTTGATTCCTCTGTACTTGACTCCTCCGCATTTATGTAGAGGCCAGTCATGCATTGACGCTCGAACTGGCACAACCTCGATCACACAACCATCGCACCTGTCCTTGTACGACACAGAATCTCGTCAGCAATCCCGTTTGCTCTACTCGAAGTCGTTTTCAACTGGAAGAGCAAGAATGTTCGGTTATTTGCGATTTAGTCGACCTCGCCAACCCAAACCCTAACCCTAGGAATGCGAGTATCTGACGATCTTCAGCACCCACCGTGACTGGTATAGAGGCAGGGACAAACCCTGACCAATGATTCCATAGAGCGACAGTAGCTATGGTAGTCCTGCTGATCCAGAATGAGATACGAAAACGAGCAGACCGCAGTCTGTCGATGAACAAACCGCCAAATCCAACGACTGTCCAAACGTCATCAGCGCCCTCACAACGCCTTCCCACCCCTTCTCCTCTTCTCGCGAATCGCACCCTCCATCCTCGAAATCATACCCTTCAGCCCCACACCTCGCTCACAGTTCTCCTCAATCCAAGCCTCCATCCGCTCTCGACACGCCCGCATGCCTCTCACAACCGGCATTTTCCTCCCCTCCTCCGCATCCACCTTCGTCAACGGATTCAACAGTAGTGCGAAAACCTCGGCCCATATCTCCGTCTGCCAGTACCTCTTCAAGTTTTCTCGAATGCGGTACGTCTTCGTCGCGCCCTGACCCAGTCCGCCGCCCTTCTCGCCGACCGTCTCCATGTACTTCCCGAACAGGAGACTATGGATGATGCCAGCCAGACCGTGATAGTCGACCTGGTACGTCCAAGGTCGGAGTTCCCGCATCTCCGCGCAGTCCGCCTCCGAGGTCTTCCAGTCTGCAATGAAGGCGACGTCGGGTTTGAAGTGCTTCATGTCGATGCCGCGGCCGAAGTCGATAAGACACACGCCTTTACTTGACCAGCCGTGTGCGCCATTCGAGAAGTACGTGGGTGACCAGTCGGTCTCCATACCTGGGTCGTCGAAGCGCACGAGGATGTTGTCGCCTTTGAGATCGCCGTGGATGAGCTGTTTCGAGTGCAGAGCTTCTGTGACGCGGAGCAATTCGACCGTGAACCACATGGCGAGCATCTCGTCCATGCCGCCGCCACTTCCGGAGTCGAGACGTGCGAGGTTGACGAGGTCGAGCAGAGTGCCTTGGTCGCGGAACTCTTCGACGAGGAAACATTCGTCGCGGTAGAGGTGCATTTCGTGAGCGCGGACGATCGATTCGGTAGCGCGGCTGACGCCCAGTCGACGATGGGATTGGCGAAGGATGAAGAACTCCCAGGTACTGGTGGGCTCCTCCATCTTGATCGCCTCCAAGCCCTTGCGATGGGAGTCTTTGCCGACCCGCGCAACAGGCATGTTCTCATCTGTAGTCTCCTCCTCTTCCATGGCGAGCGCGGTACTGTTCTCGATCAAGTAGACTGGAGCGAAGGTCCCTGCGCCCAGCTCTCGCTTGACAGTGTACGTCCCATGCGCTCCAGGAAGATCGAGGACCGGCGGGATGGACAATGTCTGGGCTGTTTTGTCGACATTGACACTGCTCCTGCTGGACTTGAACAGCGTTCGCACGTATTTCTTGACCTCTGCCGTACGGCCAGAGCTCTCATCCAAGTGCTCATGATATCCTTCAAATGAGGACAACGATGGCTTCGTTTGCGACAAAATCGTCTGCCGCAGATGAGGATCCATTGGATTGCACTGGTCATCCTTGATGATTGGACCCTTTTGCACTGTCTCCGTGACCGGCGCCACCTCTTTCTTCGCCTCTGTCTGCGACTTTGCCGTGCCTCGGCCGAGAGCGATCGTTCCCTTCGTGCTCTTCGTACGGATCGGCTGTAGGACTCTACGTTTGTCTTCAGCCATGTCAGCAAGCACATCTTGAAATGGACTGCTACACGGCTCATCATAATCGTCGACGTCTTCGACCTCACCAGTCTTCCTGCTAGGAGTTTTGGCACCGCCGAAATAGTCCTTCTCCGTCCTCGCCGTCGCAGCACCGAGAGATGACTCTGTCCGCTCAACAATCGGAGTCATGAAGGGGAGACGATGATTCGGTAGCATTTGTACACGTCCAGGAGGAGGGTCGTAGTCCTCGGCTGGAACGTCGACGTATTGCGTTCGAGGTTCCTCCTCATCGACCGGAGTTATGAGATCTTCCCCAGTCGCATCATGTGCATCGTGGAGCGTATCTTGGGTCAATTCGCCCTCTTCCTTCGGGACGTGTTTGCTCGTGGTGAAATCTGACCAGCCAGTGACATCGGCTCCATCATCGACTTCGGCTTGCTGAGCACTCATCAACTCGTTTCTCGTCTCATCCCCGTAATCGCTAGCTGCCGCGGAGAGTTTGCCGGTCGCAGTACTTTCGTCTCCAGTCGTGTAGTCGTCTTCGTCGTCCTCGCTCTCGTCATCCTCATCATCTTCGTCAGGCTGTTCAGCCGTGGATTGCAGTGGCTGGTTGAAGATGCCGTAAATTTCATCCATGGCCTCCTTAGTGTTGATGGTCATCGTTGGCTCCGGTGCTATCGATTTTCTCTTTCTGAGCTTTTTCCCGGTCGGCGAATCCATGTTGAGCTGTATTGTTTTCGTTTCGTTGATATGCTGGACATCCATGACCTTAATTTTGCGCGTTCGATTCGCTCGCTCTTCTCGACGCGCTTTCTTCGCGAGGTCGATCTCTTGCCTCGAAGGAGGAGCATTCTCGTCGTTCTCATCGTTCAAAGCCAACGTCTTGGAGAATGTCTCGACCAAGATCTTCTCTTGACCGTCTGGTGTGCTCTCTTTCGTTACTGGCTCCAGCGGCGTGTCTTCGAAGATTGTGAAGCCTCGATCTCTGGATTTCTTCTGTGGCGGCTGTTCCTCTTGTATGGCCTCCTGTAGTTGCTCAGATTGCAGGGGCTCTTGCTGTGTTGCAAGAGACCCGTTGTAAACATGATTCGCCTCTTTCGCAGCCCTTGTCTTCGGCCAGTCTCTCCTCTGCCACCCACGATGTCTCGCCCGGAGCTCTTCAAATGAATACACCACCGACATATTGCCTGGTTCGGGATAGACAGCCTCGAGATTAACGAAGACGCACTCCAGCCTACCGCTTTTCTCATTCAGCACGCACTGCTGCGCGTGACTGCTACTTGATGCTTGATAAGAGAGGTGCTTTGGCATTGATGCGGAACGTGATGACTGATTACAAAAGTTGAATTTAGTCCTGCATTCGTAAATATGGTGCATTATGAGAGGAATGCTCGGAGAGTGCTTACCTGGTCTTTGAAGATCATCATCTTCTCCATACCGCCATTTGTCTTGCCGCCCATGAGCTTCTCTCCGGCCCATGGTTTCGCCTCCACTGCGTTCTCTTTCCTGCGGTCTGCGAGTGAGCCTATGCTGTCCCATCCACTGCCGCTACCACCCGATGCAGGTCGCGATGGCGCGTCAGCGTCGGAGAAGATGGCCATCTTCGAGCTCTTTGACTTCTTGCCACCACTTCCTTGACCCTGCGGTTGTGTCGATGAAGAAACGGCGGCAAAGGGATCCAATTTCGCAGCCAAAGCTGGTCGCACGGACGGCAAGGCCGGACTTGACGGCTCAGCGGCATCCTGTGGTCGAGCCTCCAGCCTCCGCTCGAATTCGCCAAACTTCCGCATCAATCGCTCCGCAGGTCGTGCCTCTTTCTCCAAGCCCATCTTGTATATCTCCTCCGCCTGACCCCATCTCCCGGCGTTCTCCAGCCATGCTGCAAATTCTTCGTAGTACAGCGCCAGCCCTTCGCCAATGTTGTGCCGGGCAAGGAACACGAATGCTTCGCGTGGCGCATCAGAGAAGAACCGGATATAGTGTAGCCATATTTTCAGATACCGTGGATCGTTCTTGTAATGTGTGGAAGACTGAAAGGCCTTGGTGGCGCGCTCAAGCAGAGGCAGCAGTTGTGATTGTGGTGTGGCTTGTGATGATGGGTATGCGTCCAGCGTCCACTTCACATAGCGATCGTAGACGTCCAGAGGGTCATCAGCTTCATCGATATTCGCAAGCTCAGTCTCAAACCCTGCGCGCGCTTTGATGTGCTCCGGGTTGGTGGAAGCCGGCGACGGATTGGCACCGAGGAGAGGAGGCGAGTATAGTTGAGCGAGTGCTTTCGCAGACCGGCCGCTAGGAAGCGCTTGAATGTTCTCCTTGTGCTGTTCAATTACGTTGAAGTCGATTAGGTCGTCTGCCATGGCTGTGTCGTTGGCCGGGTTAGTATGCGTAAAAGAAGAGAGGAACGAAACACAGTGTCGGTGGAAAGCTTGCTGCACTGTTTTGATCCCGGGTAAACAGTGTTGCTCCGCGTATATCCACGCTAGTGAGCCAAAATCATGCCTGAGGCATGACCCCAGTCTATTTGCCATTCACAAGCGCCTACAACAATCAATGCGACTTCCTGATCCCACGAAGCAACTCGCCTAGACCAGTCGGAAGCTTTAGAAACCCCGTTGATCATCGCACCGTCACTCCTCGCCCGCAACGGGGCCAGACCTCCTAGATCAAGATCCCCGTGCCAACTTGTGGCAGTGGAAAGTCGACATATCGGTTTGCTGACCGCGGCTTCCCTGTTCACTACAAGCAGCTCGTTCACTTCAGACAGACTCCCACATCTCGTGTCCGGAGCAGGTAGGTGTTCACGAGCACCGAGCAGATCTCATTGGAAGAGGACTCCGCATGGTGATCAATCAGAGATGCAGGGGGATCTCCCAACTTCGTCGCGCCGCGTCTCCCGAATCTTACACATCATATTCCGGTCAATTTCACACCACTCTGCTCCAATTTCATTTGATTTTCCCTCTCTCCTCCGTCTCAATCCATCAATGTCCATAAGATGGAACCTCTATGTCAAGCACTGAACCTGTCCGATGAGCAGAAGTGCACAGCTCCTGCAACATCGGCGAACTTATTATTCTGCCGACTACATTCGAAGCAATCCCTTGGTCTCTACTTGGGGTACAAAAAGCGCAACGCTGCTTTTGATGCCCTGGAAACAAGAAAACCAGAGTGGCTGAACAACAAGATCGTAGTGCAGCCTCTTCGCAATGTGTCATTCGACGAGGTTGAAGACGAAGCCACACTCGCAGAACTGCACAGCTACTTGTACAAACGATATGGCCTTCTTGACAGAGTGATTCGAGCTCGGAAGCTCCATCACAGCCATTTCTACCCACTGGACTTGGACTACGGCCACAAAGCTTACATCGACAAGCTTACAAATGAGAGGTTTGTGACCCTGCGGGTGCTGGAGAGACTCCAGAAGCGAGCGGTGGAAATTGTCTACAGAAACCAGACATGGCTCGCCTGGGTGAAGCAGCAGCAAGAGGAAGAGGAGAATGTCCGGGAGAACGAGAGCAAGCAAATCAAGCGGGAAGCTGCAATGTTCAGGCGTCGAAACAAGGAGATCGAGTCAAGACTAAGAAGAAAGCGAATTAAGGAGGGCTTACGCCGGCAAGAGGCTTCTCTGGAGGAAGCGTTCAAGGAACGTCAAGATCTGTCGGATGCACAGGACGAGGAAGAGTCATGGGACCCGATTGAGGACGAGATTGAACATGATCGGAGCAAGTTCGTCGACATGATGATGCATCTACTATGGTTGAACCCTCCAAAGGATGCCTCGCTTCCTGACGTTGGCATCGCGAATGCAAGTGATGCTACTCAGCAAGCACTGTCAAGAGCTGGGTCTGACGGGATGGCAAATGGCACTCAAAATCCCGCAACGGCTCCTGCTAAAGCTATGAATCGCAATCAGAAAAAGAGAGCCAAGAAGCAAGCCAAGGCCGAGTCCGCACCAGCCAGCAACGATGGACCCACCGATGAGAGCGCAAGGATCGAGGTCAATGAGACCTCCGAGCAGGTTCGAAATCGACTGCTTAACGGAGCGAAATTCGACTGGCAAGAGAATGTTCGTGGCAATGTACTGTCCGGAGTCATTGACCATCCCCATGAGTTGCACGGCCAAGTGCTTGGATTGCCGCAGGAAGAAGTCGATCAGCTCGTCAAAGAGATCGGAGACATGAAGCAGCTTCTTCTGTGCAGATTGATTTTGTCTCAAGCCGCGCTTCTGCCTGCAGCATTGAAAGCCGAGAGTGTGGAGGAGTTCTTGAACGACCTTGAAGTCAGCTCTGCTGAGCTGCGCGACCTCTGTCTCAGACTCGAGCAGCCCAGCTTGCAGGAGATACGGGACGCTTGCGCTGACTTTGCCAGAGACGAGAACGAGGAGGAGGTCACGAAGCCTAACAATGGGCAGGGCGAGCAGGACGAGCAGGAAATCTACGACATGAGTATCGCAGAGAAGTCGCACCGCGTGCCTCTTTTCCGAAGCAAAGAAAAGGGCCCTAAAAACTTTTGGAGAACGAAGCAAGAGAAAGAGCTTGAGAAGCGGAGAAGAGACAGTCAGGAGGCGCCACCGAGAATCGACTTTGGCGAGATCAAAGACAGCAATGCTCATCCTAGCAAGAGAGTTCGGATCAGACTGTGCGGAAAATACATTTGGTAAGCGACACGGCTCTTCTTCATGGATTCTGCTAACGCGCATGACAGGAACCAAGCCTCTGAACGCACCGTCGCCCGCAGAGGCTGGCTGCAGTTCGCTGCAGTCGCACACGGCACGAAGTTTGGCGAGGCAATCCAGCTCTGCCGCAGTTGGGAGGAGTTCTATGAATTGAACATTCTGAACATCTTTGGCTACTTCCCAAGCGCCGGTTGGGGATCCTGGGCTGGAGATCGCACGCGGTCTCAGTTTCTGCAGCTCGGGTTCGTTCCTCGCTTTTCCTTCCTAGATGCTCACAAAGTGTCTTCGCGCGCTGCCACTGGCGCTCGTGGAGTAGGCCCGAGAACGCATGATGTGATGGAGTGCAAGAACGTGATTTGTGCACACATCAAACGCAACGATCCTGTCAGTAGAAGGTTTGTGCAGTACTTGAACCTCTACGCTTCCGAGTTATGCATTCTGGTCCGAGACGCGAAGACAGGCCGCATCGTGGTCCAGCCACCAGAAGAGGAGTGGTGGCTGACCCGCACCAAATCCGGCATGGGACGAGCCTCGCGAAATGAATGGGTGGTCACCAGTGAAGTCAACGAGGACATGTTCGATCGCCTATCTGATACCTCTGCCTTCAGCGACTTCCGCTTCAGCTTTGCAGAGCATTACGATGTCATTCTGTGGGACACGGAACCTGGCGTTCATCCGGAGGACTTCCAGAACAGGATACACAACACTCTGATCAAGGCATATCGCTTTGGCAAAGGGCTTGATTGCTACTCTGTCGCCGCGCCTATCCTCAAGACAATCCGGCGCGATCCGGACACAGGGCGATGCCGAGACGTGAGGAAAGGGGAGGAGTCGGTGTGGGATGTGCTTCAACACCCTGACGCTCAAAGCTTGGACCTCCTTGTGGAATACAAAAATGGCAAAGTCGTTGGACGTCGAGACATGACTGACGAGGAGAGGGACGAAAGGTACTACAACAAAGTCGACGCCGCGGAAGATGAAATTCTTTTCCCAGAAGAATTGCAGGGCCAGCAGATTACGGCGATTGGCGACCATGCTGATCGCATCACGCAAGCATTGGGAGAGCACGGCTTCAATATGATCCGGTTTACCAAAGGACTCGACTCTGATGACGACTCCGACGACTATGCCTATGATGCCGAGAAGATGAAATTGAACAGGGCGCGGAAACGCAAGGAGTTAGACTCTGCGCCTCAGAAGATTGCCAAACGCGGTAAGCTGCCTAAGAGTTTGGCACTCAGACAGAGGAACTCGAGATTCAACGAAGCCAGATCTGCCGGCGAGCTTAGCGAGGCGCAGATCGCGCGCAGATCGAAGCAGTTCGCCGACGACCTCAAAGAGGCGTCAGCGCGCGAACACAAGTGGCAGTTGGAGGAGGACCAGTGTCCGAACGACTTTGCCGCTGACTGCATGTGTGAAGCTTGCGCCAAAGTAGAAGGACGTCTCAACGAGTGGGAAGACGATGATGGCTGGAGTTCCGACAACAGTCTCAGCGATCCGGAGTCGTGGGACTCCGATAGCGACTGCCCTATGGTCGAGGAAGACGATCTCGAACTGGTCGAGACCGACCGCCAGCAACTCAAGAGGCTCAAGGCATTTGTGTTCGCGGAAAGAGTCGGGCGCGAGGACGCAAGTGACCAATTATGGAAGGCATAAGAGCATGTCTTGGAGCCCTCCTCTTTCCATCAATGTCCGAGACACCTGCTGACATACAAACTTTGCGTTTCTAGACTCAACAGCAATTTACATTCTTCATCGAACGAGAGAAGGCGAAAGTCTTCAAACCGCAGTTCCATGCCGCAGACCTGGAGCCGGGTCATATGGAACGCTACGCTGAACTCCAGCAACTACGAGAGGAGTCCAAAAGAGTCAACGGCTGGTCGAGCTACGTACGTGGCAAGCGTACGCAAACGCTGATGTGGCTCGATGTACACCTCAGCGAGCATCGCCTCGTCGCTCGCGACATCGCTGACGCATTTGCTCTCGTCGGCTTATTCTTCGAGCCTAACAAGCTCTGCGGCAGCGAAGTTCAGGAGTGGCGCGGAAGTCTGAAAGCCCGCACCAAGCTTGTGGACAACGACTACAAGGCTTCTTCCCAGCCAGCGTACTACCGCGACTGGCGAAGCGATGAGACCTTTCCAGCGGACTTCTGGCCTCCTGCCTCCAGGAAGGGAGATGCATTCCGACCTCCTGGCAAGAAGGGTCCTCCCAAAGAATGGGATGCTGTGACACGACCCTGCATCGCACGTCTATATAAAGCGGGAATCATCACTCCCGCATACTTTTCCAACCCCATCGGTCGAGCAATCGCGCGCGATGACCCTATGACCGGCCGTCCATCCACCTTCATCGACTACCGTCAAGGAAAGTTTTTCGGGCTCAACGACCGCGAGCACTTCACAGACTATCGAACCGTCGACCTCCTCAAGCTCGCCCGCTCGCAAGTGGAGAAGTTCCCGGCGTCGCGCTTCGCGTTGCTGAGGGTGTACTCACACAGCATGTTCATGCCCCTCACCACGGCTCTCAACGAAGAGCTCGCCTTCGAGGACTCGCTCGGACGAGCCTGGTTGTGGAAGTTCTACCCCAAGGAAGTGTGCGGGGGTGAATACAATTTCCAAGAGACGGTCGATGGAAGATTGAGGAGGTGGAAGGCTCAGCTGAGCTTGAATGTCAAGGTGAGGAGAGACATTGTGCTGGTGATGGGTAAAGATCGGGAGGAGCTGGAGAAGATGATGGTTGGGACCGTGTTTGCGATTCAGACTCAACCTTGGAGGTATGAGGTCGAATTCTGGAGGAGCTTTGTGGATGTAGATCTTGGGTTCTTGGAGGCGTTGGATCGCAAGTGGGTGGAGTAAGGCTGTTCAAGCTGGCTCGGTCAGTTGCCTATATGCCTATGAAGCAGTCTACATGGCTTGCCGACCAACGTCTTTGTACGGCTGTCAAGCTGGCTACCTTAGCTGGACAATTAGACTGTGCACCGAAGGCACATACATGTATGGCTACAGGTACAATGACCTTTACCCGCTCTCAGGAGATTGGACGACCACGTTACCAGCAAGGGAGTATACAAGATAGGAGGTCGCACTAAACAGGCGTATAGGTATATCTGGAAGGTCAAATAGGCGTACATGAACGTGTGCCGGTGACTTTGCAGGCCAGGCAAGAATGCGTGTAGGTAGGCGTACAGAGAGGCATACAGATAGCGATGCAGCCAGTCCGGCGTGCTGGTAGGCGTACGGGGAGTGCAGGTAACTTGGTAAAAGCGGCCAAATAGGCGAACGAGTAGGGGATGCTGCTAGTATAGCAGAACGGCCAAACAGCGGCACATGTTTTGGTTATCGAGACCTGTCATTACTGCTTTCCCTTCTCGTGCCGGTCTCTCCGATGGTGCCGCTCACGGTCCCTCTCTCGACTCCGACTGCGATGGCGATGATGCCGACGATGATGGCTATGCTTACGATCTCTCCCATCGTCGCGGTGCTCACGCCTCTTCTCCGCTGGAGCATCCAGATCGAAACCATCAAGACTATGCTCTCTCCGCCGTCGCTCATGATCACGTCTTTGCGAACGCTTCAGCTCCTCAATCTCCTTCGCCTGCTGTTTCTGCCACGCCTCCTTATCGCGTGTACTCTGCTTCAGCTGCCGCTGAGCCTGCTGCATGGCCGCGAACGGATCATTGGACGACATGCGTTTGCTCTCTCGTTCTTTCCGTCGAGGATCATCATTGCCCCAGACATCCTTACCTTGCACATCCGCGAGGACAAGATCCGTGGAAGGACTTGCAGGCGCAGTAGTACTCTGCGCTGCAGCATACCATGGTTTCTGCATGCCGTTGTGATATCCGGCTGCGTTACTGAATCGCATTGTAACCTGATCCTCGTCTCTCTTTCGCTTCTTCGCCTTTTCAGCCTCAGCTTCGGCATTCTTCTCTGCTTTGCGAACGGCGACCTCGTCTGGTGCCGGTATGAGTTGTATGTGACCAGCAGGGTCATGCAACGGTGCGGCTTTCTCACGCTCCTTCATGTGTAGTTGCGGAGCTCTCCTCTCTGCGTCCACGTCCGTCCTCGCGTGTCGAATTTCTGCGTCCGTGTCATCTTCGCCTCGAAGTCGTCTGCGTTTGCGGTCTCGTGGTTGATCATCATATCTGCTACGCCGTCTCTGCTCCGAACCATCTTCAGGCTCAGCAGTCTCCACAGTAAGAGGCGCCACCTGCTCTCCTCTCAGAAGCGCAATCCGACGGGTAGCGTCCTCTTCCTGCAGTCGCTGTTCCTCCGCCTCTTCCCGCGCCTTTGCATCTGCTTCGTCTTTACGCACGCGCTCAACGTTGGCGGTATTGTAGACATTCCAACTCTTCTTGCCCAGCAAGTGCAGCACCATCTTGGCGGCCGATCTGGCTTGTTCCGGATTCGATGTCAAAGGAGAAGAAGTAGGGCCGCTGGCGTAGGGTCTCACTACATTCGGTACCGGAAGATCGAGACGTGAACCAAGGTCTCAGCGCAACGGGCGCCGCGGTCATGCACGCACATGCGCGCAGGGCTGTGAGATGCACGCAACACTGTCAAACCTTTGACGACATGTCTGTCGGAGGTAGCAGCTTCACTGCATCGTGCAATTCGCTGATCGAATGAGGTTGACGAAGCGATTATCATAGGCGGACTTTGGCAAGTGATCGTGCCGACAGAGCTATTGTTGGAAGTTCAAGGGCGAGCGCGAAGCGAAGCCCACCAACCCACCTCCACCTGCGGAGCCGATGTCACTTCACCCAATGGCTCGACGACAAACCACATCATCCGTAGCAAAGACATGCCATGCGAAGCGACGTGTCATCCGTGTACATTCACTCGCGGAACGGCATCGCGGAATCTCTTTCGAATGTCGCACCGGAGTACAAAGAGGTGCCCAGAATGTAGAATGTAATGCCGTAATGCCGTCGAGTTCTCCGGACTTGGGCATTGCTGAGACTGCGAGCAATGTCCGTCCATTGAGCGCACCGTCAGCAGGTTCTGCGTACGCCACACCGCATGTGAATGGGTGCGACGACAACTCTGCGACGAGCGCAAAGAGGACAGGAAAGGGACCGTCGATAGTCGATACTGAGTATTACTGACAGACCAGGGAAATGGGGGCCGCTCGGAAAGTAGTACTGTAGTCCCAATCGTTTGGTCGTGGCTTGATGAGGTGGGTGGAGCCACCCAAAGTCCGGGACGCTGCAGGACCTCGACCGTTTCTCTACACATCTCACTTGCCAGGAAAGCGAGCCACGGCCACTGGGCGGACGTTTGCGTGCGGGCGTGCATGCCCGCTGCATTCCTCTTGGCCGTGTCCGTCGAATAACACCCCATGGTCTGCTGAGGTTTCGTCTGGCTTCCTTGAAACACCCCCTCCTTGGTCATTGTGCCCAACCTCCGCGACCAGATCGGAGCAGAACTGAGCAGAACAGAACCGAACAGAGCAGACCTGGCCAGACTCGACGCCATAACGATCCACATCCTTCCACCAACGCGATATAAGAACTGAACATGTCGGTCTATCTTCTACGTGGGTTTCGTTGGCCACGACCTTTGATCCGGATCCACATCATCCTTCAAAACCTCGACGATGCAGCCGCAGAGTGGCTTGTGGCTCCCGGTACGACAGAGACCATGTTGGAGAACTTCCACGAGACCTTCCCAGACACCATGAAGCACCTGCCAAATCTCCGATTCGTTGAGCAATACGATCCGAACGACATGTCGTCCTTGAGCCAACCCTACGCCTACGTCGCCGATATCGTAGAAGAGGTGAAGCTGGGTTTGGATGTTGAAGAGGTCAGAGGGAAGGAAGTGGGTGATGAGCAGACAAAGGCATTGGCAGAAGTGCGGGACAAGTTGGCACCAGAGGTCCCAATTGGCTGGTATGTCGTTGTCTGCGGCGACGAGGAACGATGGGCTCCTGGAAACGAGGATGAGGTGGAAGAAGGCGAGCCGGAAGAGGAAGCGGTTGCGGAGCAAGAAGTGAAAGCGGACAAAACGAGGGGGAGCAATGTAGACGCGGCAGAACACATTGGGGTAGCACGTGGTGGGAACGACGTGGACAAACCACTGCAAGCCAGCACGACGGCTGGTGAGGTACGTCGACACTTTACAAGTTCCACAATGGGGGCCTAACGATCGTTTAGAAGAAGCAAGCGTTGCCAGTGGATGGGGAACCGAAGGGCTTCCGAAAGTTCTTCAGACGCAAGAGGTGAGAGCGTGCTGTCACGACTCTTAAGCAATCTCATCTGCTCACACTCTTTATTGCAGTCGTGCGACCTTGCAGAATGGCGAAACCTCTGTGAAAGACCAGGCTCCACCACAGGTCCCGTCAAGAGTCCAACCTTGACAATCACAGCCGCCGGGTGGCGTTCAAGGCAATGAGGGCAGCATCCTGCATGTCGAGATACCTGACAGCAGCATGCAGGTCAACATACCTCATGACATACCTGACATGTCAGAGTTGTCCGCAACGTCACCCATTCGTGCGGCAGACAGGCAGTCAGCAGGTAAAACGCCAGCTGCGCGAACCACTCCATCTCGACCCTCGAACCCGGCGACTAAAAGCTCAAGTGAGCCCAAGACTGGCCGAAATTCAATCCAGCGCCTCATAGACCGGCGATCAACTCCACGCAAGAGCAGCCCTCTCGCTCACTCGCCAGTCAAGCCACCCGTATCCCCAATCAAAGAGCAAAAAGTCCTCCGAAAATCCGACTCACTAGTCGAAGTCATCTCCCTCCATCCCGTCACCGCAAATCCAACCAGTCAACTCATCCACAACTACAACACCTCCGCCACCCTCCAACCGCGACCGACGTCCTTCTCCCAACCGCGCTCCAGCACCAGTACTCCACCGACCAGTCACCACAACGGACAGCACGCTCCGCAATACCGCGCTTCGCGCAATCATTCCGGCACCAGCACGCCCAGCAGCGCCATCGCTGGCCCATTGGTCTACCAGCCCTCCGGCGGGGCGGCGGATACGGAAGCGGGAGCGAGCTCTGAAGCGGGGACGAGTTCGAGGGAGTCGTCGCGGTTTGAGAAGACTCCGCCGCAGTACTTTGGTCAGGAGATCAAAAGTTTTGATGTCGTGGCACATCGGATCGAGAATGCTTTTCAGGCCATGCGGTGATGTTTTGTTCGAGGGATTCGAAGGCACTCGCAGGAAGTGACGAGATGTGACATGTACCATGTTCAGATTTTGACAGCAATAACGATGTACGATGAACCCGAAATTGACGACAAAGCGAGCACGTTGAGAACTCTCATTTCCTTTCATTGCGAAACAGATAGCAAGGCCACGATAGTCGTCCAGATACTAATGCTCGCTCCACAGTGACTCCCCACAAGGTGCTTTTCTAGCCAGTGGCCCATCCTGCCATTCTTGACAAGCCTGGTCCCACACCACATCCTTTCAAGTACTCCAGAGAAACACACATCGCTTTCCCTTCCAATCCGACCTCTACTCTTTTTTCGTGACTTCGCATTGCACTTCTCACACCGTCAACCTCAAGCCACTGCTCGGCGCGCCAATCGCGGCAACCTCGCAGACTTTGCAGACGGTACCCTTGTACTTCGTCTTGTACTTGGAGCCATCAAAGGGACAGCTGGTGCTCGCCTCGCCAGCGTAGATAGGGGTGTACGATGCGGCGCAGATGTCGAATTCGCCAAAGGTGTCATATTCGATCTCGATGGCGTCGACGGGGGACCGTTCGGCCATGGCCTTCATCTTGCGGGCCTGAGATGTGTGTTAGAGATGGCTAGTATAGATGTGAGGGAAGAACGCAAACTTACCGTCTCCTTAAACTTGGCATTAGTACCACGCTCAATGAGAGCATTGGCAAAGTTCAACACGCTACCGAGCTGCTTGTTCTTGTTGGCAAAGTTCATAGCGGAGAAAAGGGCCAAAGTCTGGTGTTGAGGCTCGAGGTCGGGCACGGTGAAGTAGGCGGAGAGTTCTAAGCTGCGCTTGCGGATGTCTTCCGAGAACGAGCTCAGATCTGTTGCGCCGCCAACGATCTGGCGACGCTCGAGCTCGATCGACATGGCGAGAACGTATTGCGCGGCCTGTTGGACGGCTTGCTGTGCTTCTTGTGCCTGGCTGGGAGTTGAGACTGCGTTGACCATGAGGAGATGGAGCGCCTTCTTGAACGACACCACACCCTCTTCCAGCTTATTCGCCTTCATGGCGTTACGACCAGTGGACAGTTCGGCGGCTTGGATCGATTCGAGGTCTCGAGGGATGAGCGGCAGAACTTTACGCGAGTCGGTCTCGTTCAATGTCCTCCGTACGTAATTGACCAACGGTGGCATGCCGGCGTTTGCGGGGAGGTATGTGCGTGTCGATTGGTAGATCTCCATGAAGCGGTCTTCCAAAGGCTTGAAGTTGACCGCGCCAACCTGTCTGTTGAGCAGGTTCATCGCAGTGTCGAAGCTTCCAGCTGCTGCATGATCCGCTGCGAGTGGCGAGTTACGTGCCCACAGGTCGGCTTCAGTACTACCAGCGCCTGCTTCGGCACTCTCGACGTTGACAAAGTCTTCCTCGACTTCTGGGATGGCGTCATCGCCCATGTCCCAGCCAGCCGCTGCATCATCATCCTCGCCGTCCTCGAGATCACCATTGCCGGCGACCTCCTCGCTCGCGAGTAAGTCGTCCTCGACGAAACCGTTCGTGTCTTGCACCACAGTCTCATCGCCTTCGGCCATAAGTGCCTTCTCAAAGGAGCTGGTTCCAGATGATTTCGTTGGCCAATTGGATTTGAAGGTTGGTGCTACAGCTCGTGGAGGAGCCACAGGCTGCCCGACTGTCGGAAGCGTCACTTGATCCTCAGTCAAACCGCTGATCTCCAGGATCGTCTGGCACTCCTCTTCCAGACCGTGGGACTTAGCCGTCAGATACGCAAGCGGGTACTGATCGACCTCCTTGAGCATCTCTATCCGGTTCTGCACATCGGACAGGTAGATCGAGTTTTGAAAGCGACTGGTCATGTCGCCTCTGTGCTCAGCGATCTTGGCCATGCGCTGCAACTTCTCTTGGTCGCCCGTGGCGAGGTACAAGAACGAGAGCTTATCGAAGTTGCGCAACTTTTGGTATGTCATCTCAACAATCTGGTGGTTGCCGTGCGCCAGTGCCTCGGTGCTGAGGCGTTGCCAAAGTTGTGGGCGGTCAAGCTGTTTTGCCATCTCGACGGCAACATCGAGGTTGCCGCACTCGATCGCCAGCTCGAAACGTGTTTGTGGGTCCTGGACGAATTGCAAAGCGATCTCGGGGTAGCCTTTCTTTTGGAGGTACGAAATGATGCTCTGTCCGACAAGACTGGAAGTCTTGATGATGTTGAGCATCTCGTCGTAGTGCCGTTTCACGAGCGCAAGCTTGAATCGATATTCTGTCGGGTCAATGGTCAAGATCTTGGGCTTCGCGGCACGATCCAGGCAGTAGACGCTTCGGCCCTTGACACGAACAAGGTAGATGACATGCTCGAGCGTGCGAACAATGCCGTTATCTCCGTTCATGAGGGCATACTTGATGTGGTTGAGCGTTGAGTAGAGGAGAACGCCAGCGTCGTCCCAGGTAGCACTCTTGATCCGGATGGTCTCGTGAAGAGTGCTGATCTGTTCGAGCGATTTATTGACGATTGTGACATTGTGCTTGCTGAGTAGGGCAGCATGGAGTCCATCGCCAGACCAGACAACGTACTTGACTCCCGCGACTGCGAGCTCCGCAAGCTGCTTCTTTTGTTGGATGTCGTAGAGGTAGACGTGCGTTGGCGCGATGAGGAGAAGACAGCCGGTTCCGCCAAACACCATGTCGGTAGTGCCGGGAGGAGGCTTGATCGTCTTGGTCGTCGAGTTCTGGAGGTCTTTGATATCGATTTGCTGGTTGGCGGGATTGAACACGGCGAAGCGGTTGCGAGCAACAAAGACTGCAGCCGCGCCGGTTCCACGATGAGTGCTAGTGGGCTCGACCGCTCCGGACGCATCCCGTGGAAGACTCATCAGCTCGTAAGTGCCATTCTCGGCAGGCGTCGTAACGAGAATGGATCGCTCGGCTGGGTTGTAAGAGACTGTGCGCGGTGGAACCCATGCGCTGCCGAGCTTCTTGAGCGAAAGCAAAGACGGGCTCTCAATGTTCTTGGTGAAGTCATACGATCGCACGTGCTTCTCCTTGTTGATGAAGAAGATGTTGTTCTGGTAGACAGCAGAAGCAGGGCGCTCGCGCTCCAGCTTGAAGACCATGACTCCATTGTCATGTCCGGCAGCGAAAAGGTTGATCTCAGGGTGTGCGGCAATCACCCAGAAGCGGTCGTTTTCTCGTTTGAATGACTGCACGGATGTCCTTCGGTTGAGATCCCAAACGCGAATGGTCTTGTCCTCTCCCACTGACAAAATCAAGTCTTGATGAGGATGGAACAGAGCAGCGGAAGCGTTCTGGAAATGTCCTCTGCATGTGTCCACCTCCCAAGCCTTTGTCTCGCTCATGCGCCAAAGCTTCACAAGTCTGTCGTCACCAGCCGACACAATGAGCGGCAGCGTCGGGTGGAATGCGACCCAATTGACACCACGATCGTGGCCCTCCAGCACAAACTTCACCACCGCATCTGTGTTGCCAAACATGTCCGCCTGGTTCTGATTTTGACGCGCCATCTGATCCTCGAATGACATTGATGATGGTGCAGCCGAGTGCTTCTTTCGCAGCCCAGAGATATCCCAGACTCGTACCGATTGGTCCAGAGATGCGGAAACGACCAAGTCCTCCTTGGGGTGAAACTGGGCGCACATGGTGTAGTGATTGTGACCGGTCATTGTACAGACTGCGAGCCGTGATTAGTAGAGACCCATTCAACCACATTGACAGCATAGACCTACTCAATGATCTGTTCTGCCAATTCCATATCCGAATCGTCTGATCGTCGGAGCTGGAAATGATCCACGGCAGCTCGTGATGGAAGAACACAGTCCGGACATAGTCCAAGTGACCATTCAGTGTGAACAGACACCTTCTGGTCTGGTACGACCAGACCTTGATCTTGTAATCATCTCCTCCTGACACGAACAGTGGTTGCGTCTTGTGAAAATCAATGCCTCTCACGGGTCCATCGTGCTCTTCAAAGCGGTCTATGAGCGTTCCCATGCGATAGTCCCAGAGCTGAATCGTCGACGAGTGTAGCGATACGAGGATCCATGGTCGCTTCGGGTGGAAGGCAATGCCTTTGGCGCGGGAGGATTTCGACTCGAACTTCGTGAGCATTGAGGGCGAGGCTGAAGAAGTCATGGTGGGCTTTCAGGAGGAGCCTCAGCTCCGAGCAGGTGCTGGGTCCCCAGGAACGCGGCGCGCGAAGTACGAGGAGGAAGAAAAGGAGGCAGCGGACGCGTAGCACTCTGGTCGTGGAGTTAGAGGCAGATTGAGGGGTTGTGGAAAGTATACCTGATGTTGTAGGAACAACTGGCTAGACCCCGTTAACGTTAAGATGCCTTCGCTTGGCAATACATACATTTGCCTGAGGCAAGAACGTTATCAGGTTGAGTATATAGCATCTGGCCTTGTACAAAGAAGACACGGCCTACTGCGTATCATCAGCAGATCATCTTCAGGCCTTGCGAGGTGTTCTCCAAGGTGCCTTGTCGTCGCTTTTGGCAGGTCGTGCTAAGTTGTTTCCGCTCCTCCTAAACTGCATGCCTCCTTGTGTGGCTATTCTGCTGACTGGATCTTCACTATTCTGCGAAGTTGTCTACACTGTCTGGCTCGGCTGCCTTTCCTCACTGGAAGTGTGTCCTAGCCCTGCTGTTGTCTTCAGCGGGTTCCCACTGCCTGATACGGTCCGTCTGAACCAAGCAGACGCAGCGGCTCAACTATCCCCCAGGCCAGACGGCACGACCGTCGTCTTCCACTCCTCACACGGTCACACAGCCTGCTCTGAGTAGCACAGCAACATGACAGCCGTCTCGACTGCAGACTGTATCGCCACCGGCAACGTCGCCATTGGCTGGTATGGTCCTATTGACCTCACTTCGAAGTGTACAGCGCATCGCATCGCGACGTCGGCAAAGTCAAGCATGGCCGGAGAAACTCGGTTCCAAGCGAATCGTGGCACCTGTATCTTTTCTTCATCGACAACCCCATGCTCTATCGCGCTTATTCCACGATATTCAGAGACGAGTGACTTGTCCTCCCTCCTGCGTCGATCTGTCACCACACCGGTCGGCCAATCGTCACGAGTGAATCTTGCCACCTGCACCTCTGTGTTGAAACGCTGGTTGAGTCCTGCATGATACTGCAGGGTGCTTCCCCGGCTCGATCACTTACTCCAGGCTTTTATAACACCCGATTGCCCAAGCAAGGCACGCTGTCACGCAGTCTGACGCTCTCCTTGAAGTGCTCGCTCCTCTCTCATCCCGCACTGGTGTCGCAGCTGATAACAGCGCATAACCCGTGGTCTTTCCCATACGCTCGCGGATAAGACCGGGACCTGCTCTTCTCCTTGCCCCTCGGACCTTTTTTCAGTCCTCACGTTCGACACCAACAAAGATGCTCCAGCTTGCGTTCCGAAGTCAGAATTACATTGTCAAGAGACATCACCGTCCTTACCTCGGTGCTCAGACATTTCTACTGCTTTCTCGCTGAGCGCCATACAAACCAAGCTGCCAAGCAAGCTCTCACCGGACTGTGAGATTACCACCGATTGCAGAGATGACGGAGACACTTCATCCTACGTCGGGCATTTCAGCAGAGGCCCGCATGCCCCGCGTACCCCACACCCCGCCATATACACCCGTGCGGGATACGAAGCGCAGACTGGAGCATAGCAACTCACCAGCATCCTCCCGAGCAGCGTCTATTCACCCGACCGAGACAGTGAGTCCTGCGAAGAAGGTCGCCAGACGGTCCTCTGATGACCATGTCAAGGTGGAGGAGCTTGCAGAAGGCGACAGTGGCTACGACGTTGGTGGCGTATATCCTGACGGACTGGAAGAGGCCAACAGTGATAGCGAAAACGATTGGGAGACGGCTTCCGACATCAGCGAACCCGAGACGACCACTGGTCTCAGCCGAGAGTTCTCTCAATTGTTCTCCAGCAGCCCGGAAGCCGACTTTGAGCAACTGCGCCGACAGCGACGTCGACATAGGCGGACCAATTCTCGGATCTACAAACGACCACACAGCCAGATTGTCGGGAACGAAGTCGACGTGACCGATGTTGATGCCATGGCTGATCACGATGTTGCCGGAAGTCAGCGGAGACTGAGAAGAAGAACGCGTGGACCGCAAGACGCTCCAGTCGAATTCTTGGGCTTCGCACAGAGCCCGCCAGAGGCCGATCGCTCTGCTGAGGAAATCAAAGTTACCCAAACTACCACGCGTGAAGCAGACGATGATTATGTTATGGATGTCGACGATTCCAAGTAAAAATTCACCGGCCAGGCCTGGCCACGGACGAGCAAGACGGGCGCGAATCAGAGGAGGTGGTGCTAGCGAGCAACGTCTTGTTTGCTACGATATTGCAGCGTGTCATCTTGGTAACCGGGGGATGTCTTCAAAGATCTGGGAGATGGGATTGCTGGCGCTAGATCCAGCCATCAATGCTATTCATATCTGCCGAAGTCGAGCATGTGGACGAAGTATTCCTGTCGCCAGCACACAAATGACCGAATCCTTTACCCGCGGCTGTGCACCCTTTGTTGGTTGGCTTACAGAGCGATTACCTGCTTCCCGCTTACTGCGGCCCTTGGGCGCGGCTGAGCCCAGCCTGAAGCGGGCCAATTCACGAGTGAATTGCGACAAAATCTTGGATCCCACCAAAGGTTCACAAGCATCCGTCCATTACTGCGTGGCCGACTAACACGTATCGTGGCACAGCTGTGTCTAAGCGAACAGCGCCACAATTACGCAGAGCTAAAGCAGTGTTGTTGCTGGCCAAGTTGTTACTTTACCAACCACGACGCCTTCTAAGCAATCACCAACAGTGCGAGCTTACGACAACGCGTCCTCGGGGTGGACAAGATACCGGCGAGATGATTTGGGAGTCGGGCTACGCCGAACACTGGTCTCAGTGATCTGTTGACGGGAATGTATATCAAGACTGATGCGTCTCCTGTTTTTGCCTTTTCATCATCAAGCAATACATCGAAGTCAGCTCGTTTCGTCAAAGCAACATCTTCCTTTCCTTGTTTCCTTGTCTCTTTGGGTCCATCATTCCTCGCTTTCCTACGTACAACACTCAAAACCCTCGCCGGACCCTCGCCGGACCCTCGCCGGACCCTCGCCGAACGTCATGTCTATCGCACGTCTCATCGTCGCCGGTCTCGTCAGCATCGCCAGTGTTTCTGCCCTTCCTCAAGGCGCAGCACCTTTCAACAGCGCTCCTAGCAATTCGAGTCTCTCACAAGGCTCGCCTTCCTCGCTCACTCAAGGCCCACGCCCTCAAGGACCAGGAAGCCTCAGCACACGTCCCATCAACACCATCCTCCCCACGATCTCTCAGCCTGCTCCTGCTCCGCCCGTCAACTCTGGGGCCGCAGCCGCAGCCGCCTCCGCCGCCGCAGCTCTTGCGAAGGAAGCTCAGGCCGACGTCACCAACGTCTCGCGTTTCAACACCCTTCTCACAGTCAACGGAGACGGTAACGAGCTGCTCTCTGCCAATGAGCTCCGAGACCGCGTCGTGTTTGACTTTGGTGCTCGCGCCGCACCTCTCGGCAAAGGCGGACGCTTCGTACTCGCCAACGAGAACAACTTTCCCATCTTGGTTGAACAAGGAATCTCGACTGCTGTAGCCTTCCTCGAGCCATGTGAGTACATCTTGTGGGAACACGAGTGATCAATTATTGACATATTCTCCAGGCAGCATGAACAGCCCTCACACCCATCCTCGTGCTACCGAATGGCTCACCGTAGTCCAAGGCCAAGTCAAGACCGGCTTCATGCTCGAGAATGGATTCCTCGCCGGCAAGGAAACAGGCCAGCTGACGACTCAAGTCTCGGCCGATCTGTCCGCATTCCAAGGCACTGTGTTTCCTCAAGGCAGCATCCACTTCCAGTTCAACGACCAGTGCGAGCCGGCCACCTTCATCGCCACTCTCAACTCCGACGACCCAGGCACTTCTCAGATTGCGCAGAACTTCTTCTTCTTGGATGACAAGGTCGTCAATGTTGCTCTGGGTGAGATCAACCAGATAAACGGCAAGAACATTGATCAGTTCCGCACGACACTGCCAGCCAACTTGGTTCAGGCTGTAGACTCTTGCCTGGCTCGTTGCGGTCCGAAGTATTGAAGACTTGGTGCTTGATGATGGACATTTACTGAGCTTAGATCGAGCGTTGTTCTAGACAGCGGTGCTGGCGTTTGGAGTTTCAATTCTTCTTATGGGTATCACCAACACAGCTTCAGACAGCACAGCGATTATACAGAAAATTCAGTCATTGGCCCTGCTTGCCTGATCCTCGTTCGAGCGGGTTGATGTCTTGAAGGCCGCACGCCTGCGCCAATTGGCTTCATCGATCTGAGGCAACGAGAACCACTAGCGTTCGTGTGGCGAAGTGCAAGAGTGTGTGAGTGCAAGGCGGTTGATGTTGTAGATGTGAATAATTGCAATCACGATATCCAAGGTCCTTCAAAGACGATGATGAGTCTGGTGTAACCTTTGACAACACTGCGAATCGATGCAGTACGCAGCCGGTGCGTGAGAGATGTGCCGATGCTCCTGACCTTTTATCCTTCCGCTAGTCGTGACATCTATAGCTTTGCCTCCTCCTTCAATGTGCCAATCTTCAGCTTGGGAGAGTACTTCTTGAGCACGCCCTCGTTGTGGTACTATAACATTCATCAGAATCGTGGCCAGTATACGCGGGGTGTCCGCAGCCCAACACAGCCGGACGCTCGGCATTCACTCACCTTCCAGAACTGCTTGCTGGCGTCCTTGCCACCGACTCTCTTGAGGATCTTTGCACCACCTGGGTGTTCATCGACGAATCCAGCCATCTCGTAAACTTCTCCGTCGATGATGATGTAGAGGCCCTTCTCGACAGTGTTGTGCTCTCCCACCTCCTTCGCGGTGAATTGATTCGACATTGTGGCGGTTTCGTGAGGTGGTGATTGGATTGTTCGATGCGGTCTCGATGTATCGGTCTGCTGTAGAAGTGATGGTCTTGCTGAGGCGATCAATATGGCGGGCGACGGTTCAAGAGAGGCCAAAGATATATTGTTTCGCGACCCGCATAATCAACGCGGTTGTCACTGGTCGGCTGATCCATGAGCCGAGGTTGGGGACCAAAGTAGATGTTCCCGCGGCTGGCTGGAGACCCCCTCGAAGCACGTGAGGTCACTCGCCGAAGTTTAGGCGTGAAGTCCGGCCTTGCAGACCACCGCAACTTCCTGAAGCGGAAATCCTCTCGCGCTGGCCTGCACTACACGCCATCGAATCGCGGCATCAGGAAAAGAATGATACGAAAGGCGTATCCCAAGCACAAGACTTTGACTGGAATATGTCTCAATCAGACGATGAGCCAAAGACCAAACGGTTGAAATCATGCTCGACAGAGGTCGAAGATCAAACTGTTGTGAAGGTTGAGGACTTTTCGCAGCCACCTATCGAAGAAAGTCCTCTCAAGCGCGCTGTTGATACAGAAGAGGATGGCGAAAGCACCGAGCTCAAGCTGGCCATACTCGCTTCATTACACCCGGACAAAACTCAAGATGTTCTCATGGACTACCTCCTAGCCTACAATGGCGATGTCGGGAAGGTATCAGCGGCCTTGAACACCATCTCGGAAGCTGATACAAAGAAGAAACGCCAACACTCGGCTTTGAATGGCTATCAATCATCCATAGATACGTTTGCTTCTACAGCAGGGGGGCTAAAGCCAACTACCACGGCCACGACCAAGTCCCTTGTGCAAAAGGGCAAGACTCTGCATCTTTACTCTCCAGCCGACATCGAGCGCTACACACCTTGCTCGCTGGTTCACAACTTTCTGCCACAGCCACTCGCAAGTACCCTTCTGGAAGAGCTGCTCGCGGAATCCGCCACCTTTCTCCGGAATGAGTTCCAGATGTTCGAACGCACTGTCACTACCAATCATACCTGGAGACTATATCTCGATGACAGCTCCTCTGTCAAATCACACGAGTCCGCCATTCAATACGATGGCACTTCCAATCCGCTCAATGTTCGACAGTCACCACCGGAAATGCTCAAAGTCTCGCGTCTGGTGAAAGGCGCCGTCAACGCTGAAGTCGCCCGCCGAACCCGCGACCATCAGCCCGACGGGCAAAGACTCAAATTCCAGTCTCCACACCCTTGGTCGCCGAATGCCAGCATCGTGAACTGCTACGATGGTGCGCGTGAGGGAATGGGTTTCCACGCCGACACCCTCACGCAGCTTGGAACAATGCCGATCATCGGTAGTCTCTCAATGGGCGTCACCCGCGAATTCCGCGTGCGGCGAATCGTAGCACAAGACGATGCTTCCACGACTCGAGCCGATGAACAGGGCCAGATCGCCATCCATCTACCCCATAACTCGCTCCTGGTCATGCATGCTTCGATGCAGGAGGAATGGAAGCATTGCATTGCTCCAACGGCGACGATAACTCAGCACCCTGTTGCTGGATCGAAACGATTCAACATCACCTATCGGCACTTTCCATATTACATGAATCCGCAGTACACGCCGAAGTGCCGTTGTGGGGTGGCTTGTGTGTTAAGGTGCGTGATGAAGAGCAAAGAGACGCGAGGCAGGTACATGTGGCAGTGTATCTCCGATCGCGCACCTGGTGGGAAAAGCTGCGGAGGGTTCTGGTGGGCTGTGATTGATGAAGACGGACGGCCGGAGTGGGCGGAGGGCTTCAAAGGAAATGCCAACGGTCCTGCAAAGGTTATCGAGGACACCCGGGAAAGTGGTACCAGCTGAGAATGGATGTAATGAATCCCTAAACCGCGCTGGGTCTCAGTTGGCAGGTTCCTCGGCTAGATATGTCCTTCGAGAAGGGAGATGATGTCGCAATCTGCTTCTTCCGTGTTAGTGTTACGGACAGCTAGCTGCCTTGGTCTCGCTCGGCTCAGTTGCCCTGCTCTTCGGGCAAAGTCGCGTGACGAAAGCCCTGTGAACGTCCACGGGTATCATCCGTCAAATCAATTCGAAAGATTCTTCTCTCGCCTCCTTGCAAGCGGGTTGACCAAAGTGAATTGAATGTGTCGGCAAAAGTTCTGAAGACGTGGAGAAAGCATAGGCCGCAAGCTGGTTTGCGCTTGCTGTTTCTGCCTGGCAACCGAACTCTAAATCTGCCTCCACCTGTTTTCAAGTTTCGTCACAGACGTCAAAGACATCTTCTCTTTGTTATCGCCCGCACGTCCATCCCACCGGTGTTTCATCACGCAACTGCTTCCATACCGGTCGCTCGTTAACACCACGAACACTTGGCCACTGCGCCAAACTCTCCACAGACATCATGGATGACCAGGAATATCTCGACCCGGATTTCGACCCATCCTCGGTGACCATACCGCGTCTGCGGTCTATCCTCGTCGCGCACAACGTCAGCTATCCGTCCTCAGCCAAGAAGCAACAGCTGGTTGAGCTGTTCAACTCGAGCGTCCTACCACAGGTCCGCAAGATCCGGGCAGCAAACGCAAGGGTCAAGCGCACAAGCAGAGGTATTGAGGATATCACGACGGGAAGAAAAGGCACTGGTGCACGCGATGAGTCCGACGATGAAGTTCCGCCCACACCAGCGACCGGCCGCAGCAGTCGCCGCACGACCAGATCGCGAACTGAAGAGCCGCAAGAGTACGAGCCGACTCCTCGCAACATCCGACACAGCACAGCTCCGCCTCAATCGGTGCCTCGTACAGTTTCCACCAAGCATGCGAGATCGACAGAATCTTTGAGGGAAGAGGAGGAGCAGCCTGCACGCAAACGATCGACCTCGAGACGTTTGCGCGCAGAAGCAACACCCGCAAGAGCGAGGCCTGCAGAAGAGTCGCCGTTTTCCGATCAGAACGTCT
The DNA here is from genome assembly GCA_026122155.1 of Zymoseptoria crescenta. Taxonomy (NCBI): domain Eukaryota; kingdom Fungi; phylum Ascomycota; class Dothideomycetes; order Mycosphaerellales; family Mycosphaerellaceae; genus Zymoseptoria; species Zymoseptoria crescenta. Next base: position 80,963 of record JALRMM010000032.1, read on the forward strand.
TCCAGAAGTCTGGAGGCTCGCCACCAGCACCACAATATCCGGAGTCCGAGCGTCGACGAACCACCATGAGCACCACCGCACGAGACCTTGAGAGACGCGCACGCGAGCTCAGACGACGAACAGATGATGTGAGGCAGTATAGACCCCAGACAGACGGCGCAGTGGTGCCAACTCGCAAGACCTTTCAGGTGCCAGTTCCGAAGCAGCAAGAGGTTGAGCCGAGTGAGGAGTTCACACCAGAAGAAGCGCAGGAATTGGTTCATGCACAGCAGGCAGGCGAGCTTGTCCCGGCGCGGCGACCAAGACCAAAGCCCAGCACTGGTGTCAAACAGGCGCTATCGATGATATTGTTGGCTATGGCCGCTGCGGCAGGTGGACTCTACCGACAAGAGAAGCTGGAAGTGGGATACTGCGGTGTGGGACGCCCATCCACCGAACTTGCAGGCGTGCAGGTCCCAGAGTGGGCAGAGGCGTTTCGCCCGCAGTGTGAGCCGTGTCCGCCTCACGCTTTCTGCCACGAGCTACTCAAGACAGAGTGCGAGAACGGATTCATCCTGACACAAAGCCCGTTGTCTCTCGGTGGCCTCGTCCCGATCGTCCCCTCCTGTGAACCAGACAGCACACGAGCTCGCAAAGTCGCCGCTGTCAGGGATCGCGCAGTCGAAGCTCTCCGCGTTCAAAACGCGAAATACGAATGCGGCGAAGCGAGTGCTCCCGAGCTCCAAAAACAAGCACTGAAGGAAGCTATCAGCACCAGACGCCGCAAAGGGATGAGCAACGAAGAGTTTGAAGACCTCTGGGCCAGCGCTGTGGGTGACATGGCAAGATCCGACGAGATTTCCAGTGGGTCCGACGGGTAAGTCGATACACATACTGCTGCAGCACGCGACAACTTCATTGCTTTTTCGATTGGCTTACATTTTCCTCTTTTCCTTACTGACAGATTCGCCGCGACCCCAGATCCGGCCACGCGCTTCTCCGATCATCCAGCCTCGCCGCCGTCCCACTCTCCTGCGCCCTCCGACGATCCCTCCGACAGTCTGTTAGACAGTATTTTTGGCAACTTGTAGGGGTTCTGCTGGTTTTGTCGACCGGAGCGTATGCACGCTATCAGATCACTTCGGGTCAAGAGACGGAGCGCATAGCGAAGCAGTTGGCCAGTCTGGCTTTGGAGAAGTTGAGTCTGCAGGCGAGTTTGAACGCGCAGGATCCGGACATCTACCGCGATAACTACATCCCAATGGCCCAGTTGCGGGACGATGTTCTCCGGGATGAGTTCAGTGGGGCCAGGAGGAAGAAGTTGTGGGAGAAGGTGCAGAAGAAAGTCGAGGGCAACTCAAATGTGAGGCCGATGGTGCGCGAGGGACGGACGGGCGATGTTGGACGAGTGTGGGAGTGGGTCGGCGCTGTGGGCTTGCTTGAGACTCCAGCGCAGAATGAGTGGGAAGGTCGGAGGAAGAGTGGGAGGCAGTCGAGGGTGAGCTTTGCGGCGGATGCATTCGACTCGAGCGTGATGGAGGGTGACGACAGCAGCGCCGTGATGAGGAGCGACCTAAAGACGAAGAAGTGGGAGGAGAGTCGGCCATATTATTGAATATGGCAAGGACGAAAGGGGAGCACATTGCGGGAGGCTGTCGTGCACTGTCTCTCGACGAAGTTTGGCGGAGGATTTCCTTTTGTTTTTTTGCGTTGCTCAAATACCCAGCATATGGCTTATGGCTTTCGTATTCCGGGCTGGCAGAGCATGCACTATGGACGTTGGCAGCGAGCACTTTATGTATCAGTAATGGCAGCTTGCGTGGTGCATGATTTCTGCTGTGAGGCAACCATTCGAGCGTCAGCCTTTCATCCCACCGCTGTGCTGCTTCCTTGCCGTCCGACTTTCCTGTTCTCAAATGTTGCAGGTGCGAGAATACCGTACCTGTAAACAGAGTGGCACGTGGCCCCTCGTCGTCGTCGAGACATTGTCCGTAGTCCCAAGCCTGGGTGGTATATACAATTTCCTGAGACTTTTGGGTGACTTACCAGATAACGACGAAAAGCGCTCACTCCTACTTCCCACCGGCGAATGGCGATGTGAACCATCAAGGGGCGTTGACTCTCTGGTCTCATGTCCAGCGCCGCCAATATCCAGCGCCGCCGATATCTCGCACCGCCGCAGAATCCGGCAAGTGATGTCAAGATAACGCTCGCCACTGTTCGAACACGGTGCACTGGGGGAAAAGGGACCATGGAATTCGATTCTTGTACCTGCTGACGCCTCGCGCCAGCCATGCCAAATTCAGGCACGTCAGGCGTTATTTTCTGGCAGCCGTTTCTCGCGGGGCCGCCATATCGTAATCCTACGCCATAGCGGCTGGTTCAGTCCAGCCTCGACCAGATTTCATCGTTGGGCCTCAATGCAGCTAACTTCCAAGTCCCGCCTGCGACGGCGAGATTCTCCGAGTAACGAGAAGGGGGCGGATCTCGAGACCGAACGGACGTGCTGATCTGATGTACTGTACGCTCCTACCGCAGCAAGCGCTGCGGGTATCCGTCGACGGTCGTGCCTTTGTCCTGCAAGCTCCCCCCCCTTGGCTGCGCTGGTGCGAGATCGCCTCAAGACGAAAGTGAAAAATTCTCCGTAGCTTCCCGACGATCCAAAGTCTCGATTCAAATTCTCCGAGTGGTCTGTTCCTTGTGAACCGAGGAAATGGAATTCTTCGCTTCACCGGTGCCATATTGAGGAGCAGAAGGTTTGGTGGACAGGCTCTTGGATATTGACAGGAGACATCTCGCCGATCGGATGATGGCGTGAGAGGACTTCGAGCCACAACGAAAGGGTGTCGAGACTGGTCGTAGTGACCTCAGAGTGGCTGCGGTGTGCGGATGTAAAAGGATTTGGAAGAAACGAGACATGAGGTCGAGTTTCGTGTCTGCTTTCAGATGCAGGCATGCAGCGCACCAGAACTGCACTCCAGATCTCTCGGCACGCACTGGTATCCCTGCAGAGTGAAGTGCAGACCTGCAGCTCGGCTTCACTTCCAACGCTCTGCAGACTGCGTTCGAAGGCTTGCCCCAGGCTGCTTTGCATCTCCTGCGTCAAGCATGTGTCGATCTTGCATGTCTGCACTAGCGATCATCTCGAAACGCGCGATTGCAAGAGAAATCCTGGCCTCGAGATGCGCGATTGAATATGCTGGACTGTCGCGTTCGCTGAAGCACACGTTCTCTGCGATGGTTCACGGTCGCTTGCGACGGCGCGGTACAGTGATCGAACTCATTTACATTTGAACCGCTAGGTCATCATCAGTCTTGACTCGCTTCAACGAAAGCCCCGTGCTCATCGTCTGGAAGCGTGCGCAGCGGGCTGACACGCCTCTTGCGGCTCAGCACGCGTGGAAGCATGAGTCGCAAATCCTCCGATCGGCTCTCGTTGCCGCGAACGAGTGTTCGTCGCTTTGAGCGGCTACGCTGGTGTTTCACTGATCAATAGCGTGCGAGTCAGAGGACGGTTGGCGATTTGTATTGGGAAGCTGATCACTAATGACATAACATGCCATTCGGATGCTGCTCTCGTATACTCGGTAGATGCACAGCATCAGTGGCGGGAGGCGGTGAACAGTTGTATTGGCAAGGAAACGAGTTACTTCCTCTTACTTCATTGAGTGTACTAGGCAGCCCGGACTAACGAGCGGTGAAGTGGGCCGTCTCTCGAAGAGTAGAGACCAAGTTTGCATCTGAACTGAGCCTCAGGGTTTTTCCAACTGGGCAGTCGGAACAGGCTTCATCCTGTCTGTTCCTGCGGTTCTTGCGAGCGCTGAGCATCGGTTGGCGCTTCGTCCACGCTTGAGGATTGAAAGTTTGCATCTTCACGCTTCGGAGCGGTGACTGGGATGGCCACTCCCAGCTTCCTCGATTCCATCTTCGTGCTCCCAAGGGAGCGGATGATCGAGGACTCGGGAAGCGAGTCAGAACAGCGATCGGATCGCGTGAGGGCAGTTTGAATATGTCTATAGCGTGGCATGACGAGTGTGTTCAAAGACGGGTAGCTGATACCGATCGCATCCTCAGCTCAGGTACCTCCAGTCTGTTCAGCGGTCCTGTCTTCGAACGGATGCACGAAGAGTTGAGGGAAGAAAGGACAGAGGGAACAAAAGACTGCCTTATACCAACCAGTTTCCGAGCAGTCTGCCGCGTACCTGACGGCCGGTGTGTGGTGTGGCGCGCTGCATCACGTACGCAGTGACTATGCAGGCAGAGCTGAACTATGTCGGCCGCATGCATTTTCGAGACATTCCTCATAGAGGTGACAGATGAGGAACGAAGTCGAACCAGCCGCAGCAGAATTCTCGGTATGCCCTCTGTTGTCACCGCTCAATCGCCGAGCTGCCTTGCCTGCTGGTCATGCAAGTCGTACGCACGCTGCCGCAGATAGAGTGAGATGGTTCGGCTGATCCGCCGTTTGAACGGCGAGGATTGAGCGAGCACTAGGTCATGGAAGACATGCGTTTGCCGGAAATGCTCATGTACATATCTTAGCGCCGCTGCGGTTTTGTGCATGCTGTGTGGAAAATCTGGGGAATTTGAAGACGATTGTGATGAGGTGCACGTGAAGATTCTGTGGCTGCTCAGAAGTCGAACTTTGGCAACGACAATCCGTAGCGAGAACACTGGCATGCAGGGCAAGAAGCGACGGCGTTTCGAGATGTCGGTGGTCCCTACCACAATCTTCACACCATATCATTTTTCGTCGGCATCCCTCTCCTCTTCCGCCAAAAATATCGATCAGTGCCGTGGCACACACAAGCTCGCACGGGCAGGCCTCGTGTGAGCGTTGAGAAACTCCTGTCCCCAATGGCATCACATTACGCGCACTGTGGCCGACCCGGACATTCTACATTGAGAGAAATGACTGGATGGAGGAGCCCATTCGATGGCGTCGGTGGAATAGCGGTGAAGGACAAAAGCCCGCCTCGCCTGGATCGACGACGGCAAGACGGATGAGCGAAGCCCGGTTCCGTTGGCTTGACTTGGCTCGATTGTCGCCCATTGCTCTCCTGATCACGTCTTTGTGAGGGCCATCTTCGGCGCTGCTGCCTGAGAACAAGGCAAATGCTTTCGATCATCTCACCCTCGCCTGAGCTCTACGAAAGAGTACGTATCCATCAAGGGTCGGGCCAGGCCAGCCTGTGATGAACGATCATTGCAGGAGCAAAGGATCACCCACGCGCTGTTTCACAATCTCGACGCATGGCCGCTTCGGGACCGCTATGAACAGCTATAGCCTATAGGAAAGGCTTGGAAGCGGCGGAGAATCATGCACAAAGCGGAAGAATGCTTGTGCGACGGGCTATGTGGCGCATACTTCTACTAGCTTGCCGGGACCGTGCACACCTCGTCGACGTGTCACCTTTCCATTTGAAGAAAACCAGGGCGTGTGGATGAGGATACCACTATCGGGTCGAATCACTCATGCGAACTGGATATTGCTATCTCCACTCGACCTTGACGTCCCCCCTCTCCTGTCACATCATCCGTCCATCATCAGTGCGCTGGCAATATCGCTTCGTGATCCATCCTTCGCACCCGAATCTTGGGAGTGCGTTGAGGTGTGAGAGCATTATTTCGGGTGGCCGTCGACATTATTATTCGATGAGCTAGGATCAGATCCTCGCACGCTGCTCCTGGCGCCCGTTGGCGTTGCAGGCTAGAGCCATGCACCAACACATGCATGCACGTCTTACCTAGTGCCCGTCCCCAGCAAGATCCGCTTTGCGTGCCGGCTGCAGCAAAGCAGTCGGAGCGGCTGCGGCGCGCTGTGCATAATAGAGATGCAAGATCGAAGTCTTTGTTGTTCTTTTCGATGTCTGGAACTTTGGAATCTGTTGGCATGCTGTTTGCCGGGAGCATACTTGCGATGCGTGACCCTGCCACGGTCATCGAGCTCCCCTGTCCTCTCATCGGGCTAGAAAACAACAGGCTGCGCATCGGACCATCGATTCGCCTACGGCTCGATTTGACCCATCAGCTGCCCATTCGGGGTGTGACAGGAGGAGAGCAAGGGAATCCTTCGCGAGCATTGATCGGAAGAATAGATGGAAGGATGACGGGCAGATAGCGCCACTTTCTTACCTAGCTTGCGTACCCCACCCTGCGATGCGGTCCGATACAGGGCTGGGGAGCCAATGGCACATTCGCCGGCCAACGACGGTAGTGCTCGAGGCACGGAGAATCGCGTTCATAGGGATTGGACTTCGCTGTCGCTGCCGCGAGTTCAACATAGCCCGTGAAGAGAGGCTCAAGGACGAGTCCCACGACTCACAAGTGATAGGCATGCTTCCTGCCGGAGTTGCCGATGTGATGAGGAAGATCGCCATCGACTAGAGAGTGAATGAGTAAGGTGTGCACAGACCGGCGTGAACGTCTTTGGCAGTGGTCTGTGCAAAATCTGCCCCAGCGTTTCAACGATGTCCGCTTTCTTCGCTGGCGCCGGATACGTGCATGAAAATGTCCCGGTCTGTAACATGGGCAGTGAGACTTTACGGTAATCATTGTCATTTCGAGAGGACGGTCCGAGAGGACAATGGTAAGTCTGGAAGAGATGTCGGGACGGTTTGCAACGGAAGCATGTGAAAGACGGACACGGTCACGAGCTGGTCGTATCCCTGTTCAGGAAGTTCTCGAAAGAGGCAGGTGCTAGGAAAGCATAGCAAGAGTGGATTCTTTCTTGGTTCTGCCCCGATGGGCGCTGACTCCGCCGGGCCTTGCCTGACCGCCGTGCGATTCGCAAGCTTGGTAGCACGTGTTGACAGGAGAAGAATAACATTATTCTCCTGCCGATCACACACAAGGAGAATTTTGTGCAACGCCCGTCTTTGCCTGAACCGAAGCGAGGATCAGATATGGATGCTGGTAAAGTTTGTTGGAAGCGAGGAAAGGGAAGCTCGTCACTGCTGGGGACAGGGAGTGCTAGCTGTTTTCTGCCCCTGCTGGCGATATCAAACCGTCCCGGCTGTGGCTGTCGTGCTCAACGTTGCCCGCCCGCCAATTCTCTCGTCGTGTCGTTCAAGGCTCGTGGCTCGGAGTGGCGGTCAAGGGTGCCGGTGAATGAATCGACGGACGGACTCGCGATCGTCGAGAGCGGGAAACCAACCGATGAGAGCACGACCGTTTCTTGACAGAGGCTCTATCGGTTGTAGGTATAATTTTGTGTACGCACGATCTATACATGCCTACAAGCAGCCGACATAATACAGACAGTACATAGGCTCATCGTCCCTTCCATCACCCGCCGCAGGTGTATCTGCCGATCTCGTCAGCTGCATTCCCAGCCAGCCACCTCACCCGGGGCTCCACCATTTGCTGCACGCTGCGCCGTGGGATCCTTGCTGCACCATCCTTGCCCTGCTGTCTGCCCTGTCCGCGGTCAAGTCCTGCCGAAGCTGTCCTTTTGGCCCTCTCTCACCCAGTCGTGGCTGTCCCTTGTGTCTCAGTCAAACCGAAAAGGCGCTCTCTCGCTGCTTTCGCGTGATTTCTTGAGCAACTGCAGTCTGCCTACGTGCGTCCCGCGCTTACCAGACACGATTGCATCGCGCCCGACCCGCCCGCCGCTTTGCTTTTGCAGAACGCTCGACGCACGCACGCACGCACACACGCTCGCACGCACACACGCCTTTGCCCGCCCGCACGCACGCACGCACGCACTCCTACGCACGAGGTGTTGCAGTCGCCCTTGCCCACGTCCACGCTCCGGCCCGCCCACGCATCGACACCAACGAGCACCGACGCCCAACATCTCAGCAGCGCGACAGCACGTCCAATCCGGGTCGAGCCACGCTTTCCTCCCGCACCTGCTGCTTCTGTGCAGCAACCAGAGTGCCTATTGCGCACTGTACCTTGCTGCCGCTGCAACAAACGGGCCACCGCCGTCCGGCAGCTCCACCGCGAGTTCGACAGCTTCCCAGCAGCCGCTCGGCTCAACGTCCACCCATCCAGCGTTGCCGACCACCACCAACGGCACCACCGTCCCCCACCACAGGTCCACCACCCGCTCGACCGTGCACCACCGCGCTCTCCACCCTCACTGACACTCACATCGACAACGCCGCATCCACGGCGCCAGCACCGATCCGAGACTATCATTGTCTACAACAGGGCAGGTACGTGTGGACCATTTGTTTCTTCTCGTCGCGTTCAACATCATTGGTCGGGCTCCACTCACCCACACCCACACACCCAGCCAACAAGTCAAGTGGTTACCTTATCCGCCGACTCGCCTCGCCTTTTGGCCGCCGTTGAATCCAGCCTAGCGCCCATCGACCCGCTGGCTGGCCTTTCCCTTCCCGCCCGTGCGTTTCTTGCATGCTTTTGCTCCGCTAAGCTTAGCCGGCCGGCTAGCGTCCAAGCACTACCCAGCCTCTCCACACTGCACTGTGCTCTTCTCTACCTCCAGCTCCCCCACCGCATGTTGCGAACCGCTGCTCGCTCATGCATTGCATTTCTCTAGACCACTGGGTGCGTGTCTAGTCGCCGTCGTGCAGTCGTCCCGCTGCGAATGCTGGTCGTCCGCCGTCGACTTCACCGCGACCTTGATCGATTGCACTGTGCTGACCATACCCTTCTCTCATGACAGCCGCGTGAGACCCATTGAACCTCACGACCGACCACGACCTGTTACGACCTTAACGACCCTTTACGACTCCTTGCATTAACGACCCGGTTGGTTTGCGTCCGTCACCGCGGTGCCTATTGCTTCCGACTTGAGCGTCATTGTTAGCAGCGAGCATCCTCTCTGGTTACCCATACACACGCTTGTTCCTCGGCTTAGTACCAGGTATCACGACTTTCACGATCCGGAGAAAAAGAAGACCACGATACGACTTCACGACGACTGCTTGCTTGACCAAGAAGCCGCTGCTGCCAAGTCTACTGTTCCTTTCGCCTTTACAAACGCCCACTTCACATCGCCGCATCGCCGCGTCGACCACGTCCACCTTCATCACCTTTCGGAAGTACAGAGCTCGACTTTGACGTCGAGCTTCTCCTGTCCGACACCAACCGTTAAGCTGGCTCTCCCGCCCTTGTCTCAGTTTCACGCCCGAGGAAACGACAATCCGTGGCCCACAGTCCCGTTTGTCCCGCAGAACTCATACGGAGAGCGCATGCCCTACTCGCAAGACGCTCAGCATCAACAACAGCACCACCCGTCGTCTTCATCTGTTGGCTCGTCGCCTCGGGCGGGTTCTTTCAGCGCTGGTTCAGTCGCGGCTCAGTCATACGACTCCAACACATCCTACGCTTCATCCATTGAAGGAAGACAGCACGATTTGCAGACGCCTTCACCCAGAGATATTCCATCCTCTTCTCACTCGTACAGCCACCCAGTCTACTCCAGTATGAATCAACAACAGCCTTATATGGACGGACATGCTCCAGCATCCGGACCACCACCGGGAATGCCTCAGTACCCAAACTATGGCCACCCTCAACCAATGCAACCGGGGTCGCACAGCTACCCGCCGCAGTCCTACCCACAGTACTCCTACGGCACAATGCCGCCCATGTCGGCAGGTCACCCAGTCACATCTTCCATGGGCCAGCAGATGGTGCCTCAGTCGTTGCCTCTGCCTACCATGTCTGCCAACCCACAGCCTCCTGCCGGTGCCAGTCAGCAATATCCGACATCATTCGACCAGACTGGACAGGTCGCCCCTCATGGCATGAAGCCTAGAGTCACCGCGACTTTGTGGGAAGATGAGGGTAGCTTGTGCTTCCAAGTTGAAGCGAATGGCGTGTGCGTTGCACGGCGCGAAGACAACCACATGATCAACGGCACAAAACTGCTGAACGTTGCTGGTATGACCCGCGGTCGGCGCGATGGCATCTTGAAGAGCGAGAAGACCCGCCACGTGGTGAAGATTGGTCCAATGCACCTCAAGGGTGTTTGGTGAGAATGAGCTCCAGAGTTGATTGGACTTGACATGAAGCTGACTTTTGGCAGGATTCCTTTTGACCGCGCATTGGATTTTGCGAACAAGGAGAAGATCACCGAGCTTCTCTATCCGCTCTTCGTTCACAACATCGGAGCATTGCTTTACCACCCATCGAACGCCGCTCGCCAGAGTGTCAGCACAGCTGCCATGGCATCAGCAGCCCGTCGCTCTGATCAACAAGATTACATGAGGACACCACAAGACTCTCAGCCACCGACACTGACTCACCACCACTCAATGAGCACTCCCGGTGCAGGCAGCATTGCTCAGGCGCCTCACTCGATTGCGCCGCATCCTGCATCTGGCCGACCAGGTTTGGACCGAGCTCACACCTTTCCAACTCCGCCGACCAGCGCGTCTAGCCTGTCGATGAACATGGGTCCCCAAGGAAGCTCGTATGGATATGGCGAACAGAACGGTGCTATTCAGTCAGGTATGTCTCCAACCACAGCTTGTGAAAAGCTCTCCAGATCTAACTAACCAACATTAGCTTCCACACCACCAAACCACGCGCACGGTATCCAGTACCAGACCAGCCAGGCACCATACGACAGTCAGCGACAGATGTACGCTCCAGCTCCTGGTACCTACAGCCAACAATACGCCCAGCAGCCCAGCATGAACCGCTACGGTCAGATGCAGACGAGCCCAGATGGCGTCAAGTCCGAGATGGGCCCACCCGCTCGTGCTGGCGCTGAGAACGAGCACGCCGAGGCTAAGTCTCACGGTGGCTACGGTGGTCAGCACGATGCCGAGGGTGAACACGAGGGTGAATATACCCACTCCAGTGCGTCTTTTGGCGCCCGCCGGCCTCCATATAATTACAATCCTAACTCAGCAGCAGGGCCTGTTCACACAGATCCCTCGCACATCTCTCCTGAGATGACGCATTCGCCGCATCAAAATGGGTCCGGTCGTGCCACGCCACGCACTGCGACCACATACGCCGGCTACAGCAACACTCCTCAGCGGCCAGCTCAGCTGCCTCAGAGCAATCTGAACTATGTCATGAGCACCGACACTCGCGCCGGCGCTCCCAACGGCGCGGATTCAGGATATCAGTCTTCATACCAGGCACCGCAATACGCCGCGATGAACGGCACGCCGGTGGCCAACAACAAGCGCATGCGCGAGGACGAGTCCGAGGATCCCTATGGTCGCCCTCTCAGCGCCAACGGCGACCACAAGCGTCAGCGTACCGACTCGGTCTCCACACGTCCCATAGCACAGCCTCAATCCCTGAAGGCCGGCGGCATGAGGCGATAATTCTCGGATTGTTCAAAGGCCTCACGGAGTCGCGCCCAGAACGACCCGCGCAAAACGTCACTCCATATTTCATTTGTGTTACGAAACGAAAGCTACCCTTCTGAGAAAGAAGAAAAACCTCTTTAAAGTCTCCTTGTACTTTTCCATCCGCATTCGTCCCCGACTTTACGATTCACGACCCACGACTTTATTTGAAGCAAGAAGAAAAGGGTGGAAGGAGGACTACTGCGACTACCACTACAACGGTGAACGGAACGGCAATGAAAACTAAAGGAGGAAGTGGAGGAGGAGATGAATGCTGGAAACGCCGTTGATTTGTGGATGTGTGGATTTTGCTTCTTTGATTTTTTGGAGCCAGCTTTTTGTTTGTTGTTGTCATGAACGAGATCCACGAAAAAATTACATTATGAAATGTCTTTGGTCCCTACCGCTTTGCTACCTTGTCGCCTCATTTCACCGTGTCCCCTCGGATCGGCTGCTGATAAGCATCCGCGATTCCTCGACCGTCTTCACAGTGTTGCCGGGAGTTCAGGATCCCCCATGAGCCACTTCGAACACCCATGTCTTCGGCCCCATCTTCACAGCTAGATGAAGTGTCCGACTCTACATCCGTCAAACCCCGTCTCGTCGATCATCAGTATCGACATCGAAAGCTAAAAGAAAACCAAAACAAAAAAAAATAGCGCACTCCGCATGAAGATTCATCCCCGTGAACCAGGGGGGGGCACAGAAGAAGAAATACCTCACCAACCCTACGAGGCTTTTTCGACACCACACTCGGACACTGCCCCCCCCGAATCGCTTCTCGCTACTGCACCTCCCAACAAGGTCCATCCCAGCTCCGTCTTCCCTCCACCCCCCAACGACTTCCCAGGTGTAACCCGTGCAGCGGCCGTGCAAGGGTGAGAGAGGGAGAACAAAAGTTGCAAGGAGCATCCATCCTAGACGATTTTCTCCGCAGGAGAAAACTCCGGATTTTCCCGTGTCTGTGGCTGGAAGGATTTCGCTCGCGTGGTCGATTTTTTTTTGGATTTTGTGAATTTTTTTTCTGGTGCTCGCTGCTGTGCTTGCATGCTGTGCGTCACTGCGTCGGAGGCTAAGGGATGTTGTGCGTCGGGCTTGTGCGGCTGGTGCGGTGCAGTTGCAGTGGTGCGTGCACGGCCATGTGGTGGGGGCGATGTCACGATGTGAGATGTGAGATGACATGAGTGAGGGGGGGAGACTTGGGTTTCAACTTTTCATGATGGGGATTGTGTGGATTTAACGCTTTGGTGAGAAGTAAGGCTTCATTGTGAAATTACTTTCTACGAGCAGAAACGCCATATCCGTTGCCGAAAGTGCCACCAGGTCAAAGGACTAACAAATTGCTGGAGCCCCGGGAGAAGTCAATCAAACATCCAAAGCAATCGCGCCACCACTTCAACGCCTAATCCTTCAGAGATCCATGCCCAAGAAGAGGTATCGCTCACTAAGACAGCCTTGGTCTGGCGAGGATGAAGACGTCCAGGAGTCGAGCATGACGAGTTCGAAGCCGACCCATCCGAGGTTTCGGTTGACTTCTTTGACATCGGCTGCGTCAGCTCGGCGGTCCACGCAGATTATGAGCTGGTCGCAAGAGAAGTGCTCGCTGCTGGCAAGCTCGAGGAGGGACATGAGACTGCATCCAGTGAGTCAGTATGTGTGGCTTCGGAAAGGGGATCACAGCGAATGAAACTCACCCTGGCTTCAGATCCATTCCAATCACTTCCTTGTCGAAGAAGATGAACATGCTTCGCATATCCTCCTTCTCCGCCACGAAGCCACGGAACCTCGCTCCACCCGCGTAGTCAAACACCTCGACGTACTCCTTGATCATGCCGCCTTCGCTCTTGGGGAAGCTCCTCCCATCCGGAGACGGCGAAGGCGTGACCTGACCATGGCGCAAGACGGTGCTCTGCGGGATCGGCTGAGCATCGCTTCCTCCTCCGTGACCTTCGTGTTGTGGGCCGTTTTTGTTTCGCAAATCCATCACCAGCGAGTTCTCAAGACCAGAATCCTTCTCAACCAAGAATACAGTCTTCAGCGTCTCGCAGAAGAGTCTCTCACACTCTTCCGTGATGTGATGTGCGGCATCTCCGCTGCGCCTGCGAGCTGGAGCGCTCGGGCGCGGGCGCGAGGGGATCGCGCCGCCGGGAGATGACGGGGGTGAGGGTATGCCGCCCGAAGGGACCTCAAACCCACCTGGGATACGAGTCAGTGGGCACTTTTGAGAGTAGGAGGGATGTCTGCAACTCACCACCCCGCCCCGCGTCCCCCAGGGGTAGTGGACGTGGCGTGGAAGCCGGTCAATGCCATGGTGGTGGCATTGACGGCGTAGGCCGAGGCCTGAAGGTTGGAGCGCCGCGAGGACTCGCTGGAGACCTTGCGGGCGTAGTTACTACTACTCATACTCATGTGATTGTTGTCTAACATCGCCATTGCTCTGTATTGCCACGGTTGCTCTTGATTGAGTTGAAGGAAGTGGTTGGCTGGAGAAGATCGGAGGTCGTTGGAACGGTGAATGGCGGCGGCGCGATGTGTTCGGCGTGTGTGGATTGTACGGAGGGCTGATGAGGCGTCGTAGGCGTCGTTGATTGTGTATGTCGGCAGTCGAGTTGGCGTGTTGTAGTCTTGTAGTCTTGTAGGTGGTGAAGTCAAGACAAAGAGTGCAGGGCGAAAGTTCGAGACAGATGACTGTCGGCCCACGTGCATCATGAGCCAATCGCCTGTCAGACAGTCAGACTTTCCCCTCTCCTCTTCGCACATGTCAAGGATCTGTTCACCATTCGCATCACGCACCTGATCCTTTCAATCTGCTTGACACGCATGCCGAGAGATCCCATACACCGAGAAGGTCACGAGGGAAATTGTGCCGCCCAATGGTTCCGAGTGCTTGCCCAAGCCTCCATGGCATACTCTGTCGGGCTGAGCGAGGGAAGACGTCAATTCACCACAGGCATACTATGATCACTGTTGCTGAGGATGGGTAGTGTCGATGACCTTGGAGCACTTCAGCACCGCCGGATGAAAAGCTCAACCAAGGCTTTCGATCAGTCTGCACGGAACTGGCTTCGTTCCGCAGCGCTGGTTTCGGACGCCACCTTATCTCGAGCAGTGCTTTAGCTGGATTGATCGGAAAGAGCAGACCAGAACCTGGATCCCGGGGGTCACTGGCTTTCACAGTGAATCGGATCCAAGACGTGAGGTGGGCAAGCGAGAGTCATCTCAGAGGTAGGTACTGTACAGTACAATTGAGACTGCCGCAGTGATGGGAGAACCTTCCACCAAGACTGTTGCCATGCGATGCACTTCGCGAGTGGAAGGAGCATCGTCAGGCTCATCCCAGGTCACGTCCGCCATTCGTTCACTTCAAGATCTTCCAGTCCGTCATCCACCACGTTGATGCATCACCTTTTCCTCTACCCTCATATATTCTTTCCACTGGCAGTATGCATATGCCCTTCATCAGCAAGAGATCTCGTAAAGATACCGGCACTCGCAAGTCCCGTCAACCGCTTAACCGAAAGCTATCGCGCATCTTCCGCAACAATACCAGAGCGACGGTGAACTCGACCTCGGACCAAACGACCGATCTTCCTTCGCTCAGGAGAGTCAATACACTCGGCAAGCTCAGACGCACTGCATCTCGCTATCTGGACAGAATCATGACCTCTCCCGGTGCGTTGTGATCGGCATGACAGTGACAATGCATGGCTGACCTCTCCTAGAACCCCGTCCAGCAGTCGATGGCACATCGATTCCAAACCACCACAACGCCAACCCACCCACTCCGATCCTCGCAGAACGACCCAAAGTGCAACGCGGACGAGGACTCTTTCGTTCCTCCTCATCCGCTCGTGAAAGGGCTCACACGTACGACATACTACAAGCTGGTCAAAGCCCACCGCGGAGGAAGCGCTCGGTGCGCTTTCAAGGAATGGAAGGAGCTCAAGTCGACGGGCAGATCGGTGCTGATATCGACAGTCACCCTGCAGTGACGAATGCATCCCAGGAATCGCACGCTACCAAGAACTCACATCACAAAGTTTCCGAACGGATCGAAGCGTTGGCCGCCAAGTTCAGCGTCACTTCGGGCGGACTGGATACTGTCGTGCATCGCTCGAACTCCAAGGTCAGACCGACTGTGCCGCATATCGACACCAATGTGGAGACCAACTCGGGCAGTCGCGGCATGAACAGCAACGCGTCTCCCAAGACCGCATCTTCTGCTTCGACCTCAGCGAGAGACTTCAACTCCAACTGGTCGCCAATGAGCACAGCCTCGACAGCGGCAACTTCGTACACTTCCCCGGGGTCATTCTCATTCGCATTGCGCAATCGCACCACTCCCGAAGATCTTCACCATCTGGGCAAGGGTGCTGGCACTGGGGATGAGAACATACTCCCTCCCATTGAAGAGGACAGCGGTCGATTTCTGCTCATACCCGTGCAAGAGACGCTGGTCGAAGGTCTCATGCCTACCATCACTACAGTGGAGAATGCGGCCGCTGCGAAATGTGCACTGGAGACAAGCTACTCCCAGCTCTCAGAACCGGCATCTCCACGATCCATCCGCCGCAAGAAGTTTGAACAACGCATGGGTGACTTTGGCATGCCTCACGATGAACGTGTCGCAGCGAGAGAGTTGTGGCTAAAGTCTGAGAGTGACCATCTCCGTCAAATGCGAGTCTTGAAGTCGACATCACTCGCTCGCCGGGAAACAAAAGGCATCTCCATCGCCGGCTTTGACGTGATCCGAGTGCTTGGGAAAGGCAGCTTCGGTGTGGTACGCCTGGTCACCGAACGTCAAGCCATGCCAAAAGACAATGAAGCCTGCCCGCAAGCCGACTCCGTTACCAACGTCGCCAACATGGACGGCACAGCAAAACGCAATCTCCCCAGCGGCAAACCCCTCTCCGACGTCTTCGCCATGAAAGTCATTCGCAAATCCGAAATGCTGCGCGCCTGTCAAGAAGGCCACCTCCGCGCCGAGCGTGACTTTCTCGTCGCATCCGAAGGTTCCCGCTGGGTGGTGCCTCTCATCGCCAGCTTCCAGGATAACACAAACCTCTACCTCGTCATGGAATACATGATCGGCGGCGATTTTTTGGGTCTCCTCCTCCGCGAAGATGTGCTGGAAGAAGGGGTGGCCAAGTAGTATGTGGCCGAGATGATCATGTGTATCGAGGAAGCACATCGCATGAAGTGGATTCATCGCGACATCAAACCGGACAATTTCCTGATCAGCGCGAGTGGACATTTGAAGATTTCGGATTTCGGACTGGCGTTCAACGGGCATTGGGCGCATTCGCAGGCGTACTACAATTCGCAACGGGAGACGCTGCTCGAGAAGATCGGGATCAAAATCCGCGGCGACGAGCAGGATGTACTGGACGATCTGGAAGCTTCCACCACCACCGACCCTCGCCGCCCGACACCGAAACCCACCCGCTCGAAACTCGACCTCGAAGAAGCGACGCGAGAAGGCCTCCTCAACCACCGCAACCGCACCGAACGCCGCAAACTCGCCCGCAGCATCGTCGGCACATCCCAATACATGGCGCCCGAAGTCATCCTCGGCCAGCCCTACGACGGACGATGTGACTGGTGGAGCGTGGGCATCATCCTGTACGAGTGTCTGTATGGGAAGACGCCGTTTTACTGTGAAAATCGACAGCGGACGAAGGAGAGTATTGTCCGACATCGGGAGACGTTGCGGTTTCCGGACGTGGAGCGGTGGAGTCGGCCCGGGAGTGAGGAGGGGAGGAGAAGGTTGGAACGGCCGAGTGGGGTCGTGGTGGATTTCTTGAGGGGGGTGTTGTGTGAGAAGGAGGGACGGCTGAGTTCGAGGCAGTATCGGGTGATGGGGGAGGGGAGGGTGGGGAGACGGATGAGTAGTGCCGCGGGTGCGAGGGACGGGGGGTCTTCGCCGTTGGCGAGGCACGTTTACGCGAATGGCGCGGAGGAGATCAAGTCCCATGCGTTCTTTCAGGGCATCCCGTGGAGTCAGATGCATTTGCTGCCGCCGCCGTTTGTGCCGCGGGTGAGGGAGAATCAGAGCATCACGAAGTATTTCGAGGAGGAGAAGGATATCGTTAGTGAGGTCGCAGAGGGGAAGGGGGATGATGAGGGGAGTGAGACGGAGGAGGAATCTCTGGGTGGCTTGGAGGAGGGGGTGATGAGGGAACTTGAAGGGTTGGAGGAAGGGGAGGTGGAGAGGGTTTTGGGGTCGAAGAGGAAGGTGGAGGAGTGGAAGCGGTTGAGGGTGGTGAGGGACATGGTCGCGTTGGGGATTGAAGAGTGTGGGAATGGAGAGGAGGAGTTGAGGAGGGTGAGGGAGCATTGGGGGGAGGGGTTTGAGGGGTGGAAGGCGAGGAGGAGGGTGGAGGTTGCGGAGGAGCGGGCGGCGAGGGGGGTTGATGAGAGGGGGGTGTTGGCGAGGGCGGTGCTGGCTGGTAAGGGGAAGGGTGGAGGAGGAGGAGGAGGGGGAAAGGAGAGGAAGAGGGCGAGGGATCGGGTGTTGAGGGATGCGGGGGTGGGGAGGCAGGTGCTGGAGTTGAGGAAGTTGGGGGCGTTTTGGGGGTATAGTTGGCGGAGACCTGGGGGGGTGGAGGGGTTGGTTGGTCCTGGTGGTGGGATGAGGAGGAGGGGGAGGGGGGTGAGGGGAACGGTTTTGCCTGTCAGTGGTGGTGGTGGTGGTGGAGAGGGGAAAGGGGTGGATGTTTGGGGGTTGGGGGAGGGGTGGACGTGAGTGGCTGGACGTTGTTCCTGATGGATGATGGTGTGGGTATCCTGAGATTGCTTTTCTTTTTGTGTGTATGGTCTAATGATGATAATTTTGTATACGACGAATTCGTCCTGATCACGGTGTCGGGGTTTCGGTCACTCCTCACGGCGCTTTTAGTGGATTGGTCGTCTCGGGCGGAGACTTGGATGACGCTTGGGGCCTGGAGGAGATGATGTCTCGCTCCCCTCCTCACTCCCAGCGCTGGGCCGATGAACCACGCCGAAAGTGGAGATTGGTTCGGTCGGACCCGGAGCTAGATTGGGTCCTTGTTTGGGTTGCCCCGAAACAGGTAGGAGGAGGAGACTCGAGAGTTTCAACCAGCCTCCGGAGGGAGGGAGGGGAGATCAAGATGTTGGAAGAGAGGGGGTTTACTATCCATTGTTTGTGTACGATGATTGCTTGCTATGATGGTGCGTACCGTCTTGTCGCCCTGAGTGGTCGTTCTTTGAGAGTGGGGATCTGTTTATTATTGTGTCGGGAGAGGAGAGTCGTTGGTCCCCTCGGAAGTGGTGGAAGATTCTGAGACGAACGATGGATAGGAGGAGATGGGTAGTTCTGATGGTGAAACAAAGCAAACCTAACCCTCTCGGCGCTTTGATAGACTCGCGCCCCAAAGACGTTCTCCATCTCCCTCGACTTTGAAACCCATGCACCACCACGCACGGCACGCTTGCATCTTTTCCCTCCCTCCCTTCGGTGGTCAACGGACGGCAGTGAGCAGGTACAATGCAGCACTGTATACACTTACCGCAACGACACACCGTGGAACGTTGTCCATACAGGAATTGAGGGCAACGAATGAGAGCATCACATCTCGTTCGGAATCCGGGCTGTGGTTGGTCTCGGATCTTGACTTCCCCTGGAGAACCCGCGGCTTCCTGGAGTGTACAGCTTGTCGACTGCGTACGGGGAAGCAGCGCTGACGTTGACATCTCGATTGGTGCTCACTTTGCACCAGGTTTCGATGCTGCATTGGAACGATTGAGATGTCGGCGTCGTCTTTTATGGGCCCGGCCACTGCTTCATGCTTTCTTGGTCCAGCGTCCGTTAGTGAGCAGGAGGACCTCTTGTGAACGCCGCGGCCTCACTGTACACCTCTTGACGAACAGCAGATCGGCGGCCTCACTCTGTATACCTTTTACGGACAGCAGATCCGCAGCTTGACTGTATACCTTACCGCATCGAACATAAAATACGACCCATGTCTGGGATGGAAGGGTTTATGAGATGAAGGGTTGCGGTGTTTCGGCACGAGACGAGACGAGCCGAGCCGAGCGCTTCGCCGATGCGACATGGTTGTGCAGAAGAGTCTTGGTCTTTTCTCCCATCACACCAATGGTCACGACGGGGAAGGGATGTGGTCGGGGATGGGAAGCGAAGCGAATCAGGAGGGAGGATGGGGCTGAAGGAGTGTATTGTGAGGGGTCTTCTTCGTCTCTGTTGGTCTTCAGTTACTTGGTAGCTATTCTATGGGGGATCCACCGATCGGGCTGGACTTGATTTGACTTGATAGGTAGTTGATGATGGGCGGGTGACCTCGGACTTGTAGATGAGATACCTTCTCAGCCTTTGACCTCGACGGCGTTGGCAGTGCTCCACGGCGACTGACATCACTTCGGCGACGGGGGGGACGCTGCTTAGCTCCTTCGCACGAGACACGACCTCATTACCTCACATCCCCCTCCGTCACCTTTCATTCCCTAGAACACCCACTGTCTGGACTTCATCTCCTCTTCCCAATCGTAAGTTTCACCATCGTCAACGCCCCACTACCATGTCGGGCAAACCTCCCGCTGACCGCCGACTTCCCACGTCGTACAAAGACCCGTCCCGCCGACCAACGACAAACACTTCCCGTCCCTCCCGAGCTACTCGTCGACTTTCAACCCTCTCTCCCTTCACGTCATCCCTTACCTTGCCTCCCATCTCCTCCGCGCAGTCCCACAAGAGCAGGAAGACAGGAGACATCGAGGTACGTTCATCACAATCACTCCAAAGCGTGGATGCGGCTGCCACGTGCGGACCATGGCGTGAGAGGAACATGGCCGCATTGGGCGAAACATGTGAAGGAAACACGGCCACATTCCACTCTTTGTCCGTCCGATCCGGAAATTGTGCGCTGAGTCCTGACTTCTTCCAGTTCCAGCGCAGGCAAACCAGCGTGCGGCACTCCATTCAACGTCGCCCAGCTCCTCGAGACGAGCTGTGACGACTTCATCACCTCCCGAGCTGTGACGACTTCACCACCTTCAACCCGCGGTGCCATTGTGCAACGGTCCCGCGATTCACGAATCCTCTCGCCGTGACCTCCTTCACCGCCGAATTGCCACGGCCACTCGACCACCCCCACCGCCATCATGTCGAGAACCGCCCAGCAACAGCAGCAGCAGCAGCAGCCGCAGGGCTCCCGGAAGATCTCCTTCAACGTGTCGGAGCAGTATGATATTCAAGATGTGGTTGGAGAGGGCGCCTACGGTGTCGTCTGCTCGGCCCTGCACAAGCCATCGGGACAAAAGGTTGCGATCAAGAAGATTTCGCCCTTTGACCACTCCATGTTTGCGGTGCGTATGCCTTGAGTTTTGGGATGCTCGTTCTTTCATCTCAGCAGGATCTCACCCACATACTGACACCTCAATCCAGCTCCGCACACTCCGCGAGATGAAGCTCCTCCGCTACTTCAACCACGAAAACATCATCTCCATCCTCGACATCCAAAAGCCCAAATCCTACGAGACCTTCACCGAGGTCTACCTCATCCAAGAGCTCATGGAGACGGACATGCACCGCGTCATCCGCACCCAAGAGCTCTCCGACGACCACTGCCAGTACTTCATCTACCAGACCCTCCGCGCGCTGAAGGCCATGCATTCCGCCAACGTCCTTCACCGTGACCTCAAACCCTCCAACCTCCTCCTCAACGCCAACTGCGACCTCAAGGTGTGCGATTTCGGTCTCGCCCGCTCCGCCGCCAGCACCGAGGACAACCAAGGCTTCATGACTGAATACGTCGCGACTCGTTGGTACCGTGCACCTGAGATAATGCTCACGTTCAAGGAGTACACGAAAGCGATCGACGTGTGGTCAGTCGGATGCATCCTCGCCGAGATGTTGAGTGGGAAACCGCTCTTCCCGGGGAAGGATTACCATCATCAACTCACTCTGATCCTCGATGTCCTCGGTACCCCGACCATGGAGGATTACTACGGCATCAAGTCTCGCCGCGCGAGGGAGTACATCCGGAGTCTGCCGTTCAAGAAGAAGATCCCCTGGAAAGCCATGTTTCCCAAGACCTCGGACCTCGCGCTGGACTTGCTGGAGAAGCTACTCGCATTCAACCCGACTAAGCGCATCACGGTTGAGGAAGCTCTCAAGCATCCCTACCTCGAGCCGTACCACGATCCGGAGGATGAGCCGAATGCGGAGCCCATCCCGGAGGAGTTTTTCGATTTCGACAAGAACAAGGACAATCTGTCAAAGGAGCAGCTGAAGCGTAAGCGTTGCCATTCTCGATATTGTGCTATTGTTGCATCTGTACTGACCACCATTCTTTCTCCCTCGCAGGACTGATTTACGAAGAGATCATGCGGTAACGTCCCAATCCCCCCAAATTCCCGGAAGCAGAAAAAAAGTCGCAATGCATCATCACAATACCAATACCATACCATATCCATATGATAGAATTCACGAAATCATCCTTTATCCCTCCCTTTCCTTTCCGTCCTTGTCCCTACCCTCTCCTCTCCTTTCCTTTCCTTTCCTTCCTTTCCCCCAAAAATGTAAACCACCCACCACCCAGCGCTTCAGCAAAGGAAAAAAAGCTAACACCTCCTCCCAGCGACCGCCGCTTCGCCAACGACGCCCCCATCAAAACCACCTACGTCCTCTTCCCCGAATGGATGGATCCCGTGCCGCATCGTCCCACGCCGAGGCAAGCCAGCGACACGATCGGTTCGGCGGAGCGACGCGCGAGTCAGGGCGATGAGATCAAGAAGACGAAGAAGAAGGAGGTGAATGGGAATGGAGCGGTGAATCCGCATTCGCCGACGAATGGGGATCAGCTGTTTGGGAGTGGGAAGAAGGTGGGGTGGCATGGTGGAGGGGGGGAGCAGACGCGGTAGAGAGATGAGGAGCGTGTGTGCGTGCGTGCGTGCGTGCGTGCGCTGGTGGAAGGTGTGGAAGTGAGGCGAGTGTGCGGGTCTTGCCTGACTGACCGGGAAAATGGAAAGGCAGTGGAGGACGAATGGTGAGCAACGGGCGCGGGCCGATGGGGAATGCGATGGGAAAGTGTTGACAGGCGCAATGGAAGACACATGGGCATGTGAGTTCCGCGAAAAGGCACAGGCGGAGTCTCTCGCCATCGTGTGGCTGCGTGGCTTTGAAAACAAAAAGTTCTGGTTGTGTGCTTGCGTCGTTGCGTTGAAGGAGTTTTTTTTTTTTTTTTTTTTCACCGCGCGAGTGAAATAGACGGGTCTGTTTCGTTTCGGTTTCCTTTTTCGCCCGGCGGCGCGACGCGGGGTTCGTGATTTGTCCAAGGCGAATTGACGGGGAAATTCTACTCTTCTGCTGCTTTCTTCACCAGGCTTATGGGCCTTTTTTCCTGCGCGGAAAAGTTTGTTCTTTCACTTGGTTCGTGTTTCGTTCGTGTTTCGTGTTCCGTTTCGTTGTGTAAGTCGTCTATCATGATCGTTGGAATTTTCGTCCAGCGTCGTCTTCCTCCGCTAATGGCCACCCCAGGTCCTTTTCCGAGATCAATCTTCTCCACCACTAACAACCACCACCTCCCTCTCTCTCTCTCTCTCTGTCTCTCTCTCTCTCTCTCGTCCTCACAACACAACACAACCTCCCGCTTCTCCCCGTCATCCCTCTCAACGCTCCCCTTCCCATCCACTCTCCCTACCTGATCCTCGACCACTCCCTCCTCTGTTCCCCCCTTGCCACCCACCTGACCCTCCACCGTCCCCACAGCAGCAGTAGCAGTAGCAGCAGCAGTAGCATTTTCCCTCACCGCCTCCTCCGCCACTCTCCCCTTCTCCTCAGCCGACACGTCATACCAGTGCGCAGCCACGTGCGCATCGTCGCCGAAGAGGAGGGCCGATTTCTTCGAGGGTCCCCCCCTTCGTCTCCTGTCGGGGGCGTGGGGACGTCGGTATTAAGGATGGAGAGGGGAGGGATGGGATGGGATGTGGGGGGGATGTGCAGAGCTCAGGGGGAGGTGTGTAGGGAGAGGGCCGCAGGGTCATGTAGGGAGAGGTTCGCGGGACGTTACCGGGAAGAGGAGGGAGATGAGCAGGATGGAGATGCTGGGTGGGGATGATGAGGACGCTGTATTGATCGAATCGGCGGTCAGTCCTGTTTTCATCCCAACACCCCGTGGGGCGTGGATGGTCAGGACGGGCGGGGGTGTGTGCCGTCGACTCACAGGTAGAATGTCCATCCGATCTCCCCCAACGCGACCTACATCGTTTTCCCCGCCCGCCGTCAGCGAATACCTCTCCCTGTCTTGCGGTCCAGGACAGGGAACAACCCACCGGCGCCGCCACGAGGGTAACCTCACTCCCCAAAAA
Organism: Zymoseptoria crescenta; assembly: GCA_026122155.1. NCBI lineage: Eukaryota > Fungi > Ascomycota > Dothideomycetes > Mycosphaerellales > Mycosphaerellaceae > Zymoseptoria > Zymoseptoria crescenta. Next base: position 104,572 of record JALRMM010000032.1, read on the forward strand.
CCAGAACATGACCCCCCCCCCCCCACCACGCCGTGCCCTGACTCCTCAATCGATTCGGCCAAATCTCTCCCCAAGATCAGCATCCGCACAAAGCACGAGGAGTGCGCCCCAAAAAGAGAAAGAAGAAAGAAGAAGAAGAAGAAAAAAAAAAAGGCCGACACACACACACACACACAAAAGAAACCCAAACTCACCGCACTCACATACACATACCGCGTCGCGTCCACGAAAAAAAAAACACACCACCACAGGATATGAAAAACTAGAGGGAAAAAAACACCGCGGCGTCGAGTCCCGCCTCGTCGCCCCCGTGCCCACACACACACAAAAACCTCGCCGTCGTCGCACACAAGACACACCCAACGACGCGACACAGCCCCACTCTCGTCCCGAGGAGCGGGGAAACGTCCGCCTCCCGAACCCGATCGATCGATGTACGCCGCCGCCGTCCACACGTTTCCCCCCCCCACCCGCGTGCGAGGTCGTCCAGCGGGCGTTCAGCGACAAAGGGCCGCGGACTGGTGAAGCCGAGGGAACGCGGAGATGAGGACGGCCGGAATTGGTGATGAATGATGAAGATGCCGAGGAATTGGGTGCCCCACATGATGAGGGCGCGGCGACGGTTGGGAGGGGAGCGGAAGAGGTCGAAGCCGCCGCGGCGGGTGAGGGGAGGGGGGGGGGGGGGGGGCAAGGTGGCGTCGAGGGCGAATTGTTGCTGCATGAGGTGGAATTCGGCCGTGGCGGTGGGGTGGCGCGGGTCGGAGGGGGTGGCGTGGAGACGGCGGAGGGTGGAGAGGGCTTTCGGTCGGGCGGGATTGGGAGAGGAGCCAGCGGGGGGAGAAGGGGATGTAGGTGCTGCCGGCGAGGGGGAGGAGAGGGGGGAGGATTTGGAGGGCGAGGGGGGAAGCGCCAGGCGAAGGTGGCGGATGGGATGGAAGAGGGGAAAGTAGTAGCAGGCGTAGCCTGGGGTAGAGGTGGTCAGGGGGGTGGGAGTGAGGGGAAGGAGGCAGGGAAGACTTGGACGTACCCATCCAGCCTGCCCAGGCGTAGCCAACAGCGTACGTTATGCCGGAGACGCACATCATCCCGCCGCGGGTACTGGCTGTGCTGATCTCGCCTTGATACATGCTGGTGTGGAAGTCGTCAGCTGCTCAATGTCGATGGACGCGGTCGAGAGAGTCAAGCGATATTGTTACTCACCGCACAATCACCGCTAGAATGCCCGCCCCAGCTCCGGCCACGAATCTTCCAGCGTAGAACATGCCAATACTTACGGAACCCGCACATAATGCTCCACCTACGATGAGAACAGCACATCCGATCTCAATTGTGCGCTTCCTGCCAACGAAGTCTCCAGACCAAGCACTGAATAGACATCCGACAATGGCGCCCGCGGAGTTGAGACCATTGAGGCCGCCGATGATGTTGGTGGTGTGTTTGTAGCCGGGTGACCCCTGAGGGGCGAGATCGAAGTAGGTGTAGACTGGGAGGTGTCAGTTGGATTCCAGTTGTGCTGATATGACGGGAGGGGGGACCGGTATACAGCTAGGTTGACCGACTGTACTGCCGATGATGGCGAGTCCGTAGGCTGTCGCGAGGGTCCCGAGGGCAACGAAGATGACGACTAGGAGATTGTAGGTGTTGACGATGTGTTTGCCCATGTTGGAGGCAGGTGCCCGTTGGTCAGACGCCGGAGCGGCTTCTGTCGAAGAACAAAACGACTGAGGAAGAAATGTAGGAGAACGGAGCGAAAAAAAAACACACAATCTCAGACATCCGATGCCGAGTGATACTGAAGAAACATACTTCGGTCTTGCATACTGCACCTCGTGTGAATCGCGTGGAGTGATGGCCCGAGGTCATGGTAGGGTTCCCCCCTTCTCACCCAGAGAATCGTGATATGTATCCCCACATCGAGTGAGTCTACGCGGGGAATCGGGAGCGACGATTGTCCTTCCAAGTGGACGGGTTGGCAAGTGTGCCGACCTTCATCCGCGTAGCTGGTCATGATGATGGGTGGTGTAAACTTGTACTGTTGTTTGTATTGTTTGTACTGGACGAGTCTGGTGGGAAGATGTGAAGCCGATGTTGAACCTGGTTGGTGCTTGCCTGAGGCTTCACCTTCGCACAGACACTTCGTCTCACCTCACCTATCCACCTCACCTCTGCGCAGTCAATGCCTACTGATCCGACCGGACTTTCATGTGACATTCTCCAATTATCCATCGCATCACCCTCGATCGGTATGGTCAATGCCATGAGATGCACTGCAACGGAAGAACCTTCACCCTCTTGCCGTGCATCCGATAGCAGCATCTCGGCTCCACTTAAACATGCAGATTCGCCATTTGATTGGCTCAATGGGCACCTCGCGAGAGGCGAGCAACACCAACGACATGGGATCACCGCACTTTGGCGGTGACATGCCATGCTTGCTTCCGTGAGACCTTTTCTGCTGTTCCTCACACTCGTCATGTCATGGAGAAGGAGTCCTCGAGCAGCCTTCCCGTCCTGCCGTATCTGCTGAGCATTTCCTGAAGTCTCAAACCGTACCACTCCGACTTCGGGTACATGATCACCTCGTCCAACTGCTGTCCGCAGAGCGAGACTCCCGATCATCAGCATGGCCGACAAGCATTCAGACCAGACGTCTGATGGAAGCGCTCCTCACCACATTGCCATCAAGAATGACGCCAACGCATGGCCGAACAATGAAGACGACGAACTCGCCAGCCAGCTCAGCCATACCGAATCTATCGAGGAACGCGAAATACATGAACGCTCCACTCAGAACGGGAAGACGCCGTCGTCTGAACCGACTCCCGCTCGGAGCATCCTCTCCCGGACAATCTCTCGCCGCTCCGCCGTATCGATAGACCCCGGCCCACCTCCAGACGGTGGCCGAGCCGCTTGGACGCAATGCTTCTGCACGCACTTGACCATCGCTTCGACCTTTGGCTATATCACCTCGTTTGGAGTGTTCCAGACATACTATCAAACAGCGTTGAACGTCGAGCAGTCGACGATTAGCTGGATCGGATCCGTGCAGTTGTTCCTGTTGTTCTGTAGGCCATACTCACCCGCTGTGATTGACCGACTCCTAACACATATCCCAGTCATCGGTACAGTAAGCGGCCGCGCCACCGACGCCGGTCTCTTCCGCCACGTCTACATCCTCGGCTCCGTCTTTCAACTCGTCGGTATCTTCACCACCGCCTCGGCAACCACCTTCTGGCAACTCTTCCTCGCCCAAGCCGTCTGCTCCGGCATCGCCAACGGGCTACACTTCTGCCCCGCCATGTCCCTCCTAACGACCTACTTCGCCCGCCGCCGCGCCTTCGCCGTCGGATTCGCCGCCTTGGGCTCCTGCACCGGCGGCATCGCAATCCCCATCATCGTCCAACAACTCCTCCCCCGCATCGGCTTCCCCTGGACCGTCCGCGTCATCGGATTCTTCATGCTAGCCACCAACGCCATCACCATCACCCTCTACCGCACGCGCCTCCCGCCTCGCAAATCCGGCCCCATCATCGACTGGCCCTCCCTCAAAGAACCCCCCTACATCCTCTACGTCCTCGCCATGTTCTTCGTCTTCTGGGGCCTCTACTTCGCCTTCTTCTACATCGGCGCCTACGGCCGCAACGTCCTCGGCTGCGGCTACCAGCAATCCATCAATCTCCTCCTCACCGTCGTCTCCGTCGGCTTCGTCTTCCGCCTCGTGCCGAATTACTTCGCCGACCGGGTCGGGACGCTCAACACGCTCATCCCCTTTGCGTTCCTCTGCGGCACGATGATGTTCGCGTGGATCGGCATCCACTCTCTGAGCGGGCTGTACGTCTTCGCGGCGATGTATGGCTCCGGATCGGCGGCCATCCAGGCGTTGTTTCCCGCGCTGTTTGGGAGTCTGAGTAAAGTCCCGGATATGAAAAAGGCGGGGGTGCGGATGGGGATGGCGTTTAGTTGTGTGAGTTTCGCGTGTCTGACGGGTCCGCCGTTGGCGGGGGCGTTGATCCAGAGGAAGGATGGGGAGTATCTCTACGCGCAGATGTGAGTGGGACGATGTCTTGTCGCTTTCGATTTTCTGTGCAGGACTAGCCGCTGACGCTTTTGTGTGAGAACAGATGGGCGGGCATGTCGTTCTTTTTGGGTGTATGTTGAAAGAACCCATCGTCCTCTTCCGGCTTTGAATCTCTGCTAATCTCCGTCTCTTAACAGGGCTCACTACTGATCGCCACGCGCTTTGCTAAAGTTGGCTGGGACTGGAAAGCTGTGATATAGCCGTCAAGCACGAGGCAGGCGAAACACCACAAATCGATGAGCAGTAAGATCTCGATCTCACAATCATTCTTGAAGTGTCAAGCATGGGAACATATCTTCGTACCTCGACCTCGAAAAGCACTCGTACGCTAAGTGCACCGTGAGAGACAAGGCAAGTCGGCCTCCTTGTGACCAGCGACATTTGACATTCGATCCCAATCGACACTCACCCTGGACGACGCCTCGGACTCCATAATCGCGGTCGGCCTCGGGCCCTAATGTGTTTGCTCACAAGCAGCTTCCCGAAGCTCACCAGCGTTTGGCCCGCACGAGATCCGTGGACCGCGATGGTGGGCCATGAACATAACAAGACCGAGTAGGGCCCGACGCTGGGCTGTCGAACCAAAGATTCCATACATCGATCAGACTGCACTGCCATGGGTTTCGTCTATTGTTCCCCATGTCGGCTTGTCGTTGCGGCACCAATCCTCCGTGCCAGGCCAGACGAGGATCGAGGTCAACTGTTTGCATGGCTTCTGACTTTCACCATGGTAGTACTTGCTTCGGGAGTTACACAACACGCAGTCGAAATCTTGGTTATCCTGCTCGTGAATACACCCGCAAAGTCTCACGAGGATGTGTTGGAAAGGAAACGACACCGGCGATCGAATATGATCTAGATGGAGTGCTCCGGATTCGTCGCAACGGTCAGTCTTCTTGGTAACGTGACCCTTGCACTTTTGAACCGAATCAGCATGCTCATACGAACTTCAAAAGTCGGATACACGCGGCAGAACTACCTGACCGATTTGCGATGGTCTCAAACCACGTGAATCTCCGACAGCATCTCCCGAGAGAATCGCCTCATCAGCCACTCCCACCTCAAAAGAAGCCTCCCTTGTCTTCACTCTTCTCCTGCGACTTCTCCGCCCCCTCCTCAGCATCTGGCTCCTCGGCCTTCTGCTGACGATTCTTGCCACTGATACCTCCCCACACACCCGAAGCAAGACCACCGACACCCTTACCCACGCCGCCCACCGTGGAGCCAATTCCTAGGATTTGTCAGACCAAGCAGATATTGCCATTCACACGAGCCTCACCTCCGATGACATCGCCTTTGCCGATTTTCCCGACGCCTTCACCGACACCGCCGGTCACGCCGGTGACCGTGTCGCCTACGCCCTTGGTCAAGCCTGCGAGGTATCAGCTTCTTGCGATCGATCCACCTGAACAGCGCGGGAAGGAGGAGTCTACCTTCTACTGTACCGCCCGCTCGTCCCGGGATATATCCTCCGACCTAGAACGCACATCGTCAGTATGATCGATTGATGGCCCAGGTTTGCTGCCCCTCCTGTCCAGAGACACGTACGCTCTTGCCGACTCCCTCCACGGTCCCTCCCGCTCCCTTTCCAGCTGCTCCGACCGTCGACCCAACTCCACCCGTAGCGCCAGACGCTACACCGCTGATGTCGCCTCGGCCGATGGCTCCAGTGGTATCGCCAATCGTCTTGCCCAAGCCGGAAGTCGTCCCAGAGACTGTCTTCCCGAGGTTGCCTGGGAGATTGTTAGGACTGTCGTTTTCCGCTACGACGGCTGATGGTGTGGGCATACCTGTTGCGTTGCCGACGGTCTTGCCCACCGGCCCTCCAACCGTGTCGCCGACGTTCTTGCCTACTCCGGAGCTGGGAGTGCGGTTAGTCTGAGATGAAAGGGACCTCTAGACTGTGGGATAGACAACTCACACAGTTGAGTCGAGCCCTTTACCGACGCCTCCGACTGTCGCGCCAGCCTGCGATGGGTGTCAGCGTACACAGCGAGATTCGCACTGGGTCAGCACTTTGGCATCTCAAACGTACACCTCGACCCACACCGCTCACAGTTTTGCCGGTGCCCTTGGCCAAACCCGATCCAACGCCCTTGATATCGCCCCTGCCGATCGCTCCCGCGGTTTCTTTACCGGTGTTCGTCAAGTCACCGACAGCGCCTGTAGCTGTATGGGAGACATTCTTGACGGTGCCAGAAGCAGTACTGCTGACGCCCTTCGCAGCGTCGCTCCCGGTCTTGGTGGCGCCGGTAGTGACTTTGTTGACGCGGGAGGTCACTGGCGCGGACCTGTTGCCGGTCGTCTTATCAATCGTGCCTGCGGCAGCAAGTCAGTATCGGGCAGTGCGGATGCGTACTCGGACTGTGGGTGCTGACCGGTCACACCTCCTACGGTCTTGTTCACTCCACCTGCTGCTCCATCGACGCCTTTATTCGCCGTCTTCAAGCCCTGCCCAACGGCCTTGTTCGCCTTGTCCGCCGCTCCTCCAGTCGCCTGCTGAGGCGCTGGAGCGGGCTTCTTCTTCTGCTCTCGTACTTCTGGTGGGATGGGCTTCCTCCGTTCTGGGACGGCGGCCGCCTCTTCTCCTATTTTTTTCGCGGGAGCCGCAGAGCCCGCCGCTTTCGTCGCAGACGCCGGGTTCGCTTTTGGCAATGCGGAGCTTTTGACGGGTGTCTTCGCTGGAGTCTTGACGGGTGGGGTCGGACCCCCTGCAGGCGCTTTCATGGGAGTCTTGGCCGGCGTCTTCGCTGGCGCGCTCGTTGTAGATGGCGTTCCCATGACCGGCTTCTTCGCGGGAGCTGGCGACTTCGCAGGTGCGGCGGGGTTCTTGACAGGTGCTCCTCCCACCGGCTTCTTCGCTGCGGCCGGAGAGGCCTTCTTCGAGACTTCGTTGTCGACCATGCTGATCTTCTGCATTGAGTCTGTCGAAGTGTAGATTTAGAAGTCAGCAATTGAATCGTTAGAGAGTTCTAACGGTTGGAGGTCTGCAAAGTGGCATTCTTTAAGGTGTTACGGTAACACATGACGGTGTGAATGCATCACGCAGGGCAAAGCTCTCGAGGAGTGGATCTCTTGGTGCTGACGGAGTGCATGCACGTATCCAACCTCCTAGCAGATGGAGAAGCAATCTGACCAGTGCCAGTGGAAGCAATGGGCAGCACTCGCCAGAAGTTGTTGGATGCATTCCGATGTACCTTGAAGGATAGCCTGTTGAGCTTTGAGGTCTTTCATGGCGGACATCGCGAGTTGCTGTTCGGCCTGGAAGGGGCCTAGAAGTGGCTTTGAAGGCAGAGAGAGAGTTTGGAGGTTCGAAATAAGAAATCGTAGGCGACCTTCGAGTCGCTGTAGACGTGCACGCCACGTGCAAGTGTCCCTCTTACCAGTATACTGTTCTCCGCCACATCTGGAACCACATTGAGCAACGTCAGGCCGCATCAATACGACTCGAGGCTGAAACATAGATCTTGATTCCGGGCTCGACTCACGAACGATTGCTCGATGACTTGAAGGATCTGGCAACCGAAAGTTGGACAGCGATTGAAGAAGTTGGGGTCGAGGTGAAGTCATGGCGACAGGGATCGTTCCTGGTTTGTGGTGTCTTCTTGAAGTTGAGTTCCGGATCGTGGTCTCTTTGACAGTTTGAAGGCTCGATCCCCGCGCATGGCCACCTGTGCTTGCAGGCCTAAGCAAGCGGTGCTCAGCGCTATAGGTCCGTAAACATTCAGAGAAGTCTCTTGGGAATCTTCGATCGCCAACGTGTGCTTGATATGAGCATCGAAGAAAGCTTTTAGCTCTCGGGAAGGGTCAATCTATCATTTCAGTTGCCGGAGACGTAGCAGTCGATGCCTTGTTTAGTTGGGACTTGCAAAGTGAAATGCTCGTGGTCAAGTATCCTAGAAAGTCACGGCTTCCATTGTAAATTGACATGGTATGACTAATCACCTACGCGTCTCATCAATCTTGAGCGCGACAGAACGCGACAGCGGCCTGAAAGCCCCACCATCAATCAACATCGACAAGTTCCATCAACCTCACTGTTCGGCACTCTTCTTCCCACTCCTCACCAGCGAAGCAGCAATCATGGCCGATGCAGCGGGCATTCTCAGCGCCGGTGTCCTGCGCGAGGTCACTGAAGGCCAAACCCACGAAAACCCCATCGTTCAGTGTGTTCAGATCAAGCCCATGTCCGCCAACCAGGCCACTGGTCAAGAGCGGTGGCGAGTTGTCTTCAACGACAGCGTCAACTTCATTCAGGGCATGCTTGCAACTCGTACGTGGACCATGCGATGAAGATGGAGGGAACGACGAGACTGACGCATCTGCAGAGTCAAATAACCTCATCAACGACGGCACGCTCAAGAGAGGCAGCATCTGCCGCCTGACACAATTCACCGCCAACTTCGTCAAGGACAAGCACATCCTCATCGTGGTCGATCTCGAAGTATTGAAAGAGTACGGCGAGCCAGAGAAGATTGGACAACCGGTGGCCATCACATATGACGGGGCCAAACCTGAGCAGCGAGAGGATGTCAAGCCGCAGCCGGGCAACATCGCAGGAAATGGATTTTACGGAAACAAGCCGCAGCAACAGTCCAACTCTGAGCTCAGCGCTCGTCCCAAAACCACAGCCTCGCACAACGGCCGTGGCAACATCACACCCATCGAGGCAGTTTCTCCATACACCCACAAGTGGACGATCAAGGCGCGATGCACACACAAGGGCGACATCAAGACATGGCACAACAAGAACGGCGAGGGCAAGCTCTTCAGCGTGAACTTCCTGGATGACTCTGGCGAAATCCGTGCGACTGGCTTTAACGATTCTGTCGACCAGTGGTACGAGTTCTTGACAGAGGGCAACGTCTACTACATCTCCAGTCCGTGCAAGGTCCAGCTCGCGAAGAAGCAGTTTTCCAATGTCAACAACGACTACGAGCTCACATTCGAGCGGGACACAACAATTGAAAAGGCGGAAGACCATGAAGGTGTGCCGCAAGTACGCTACAACTTCACGGACATTGCTGCACTCCAAAATGTCGACAAGGACACCACCATCGACTGCATTGGAGTTCTGCAAGAGGTGGGCGAGGTGAATGAGATAGTATCGAAGAGCACCAACAAGCCATACAGCAAGCGCGAGCTGACTCTGGTGGACAACTCCGGCTACAATGTCCGCCTGACCGTCTGGGGCAAGACAGCAGAGTCCTTTGATGCTCGACCAGAATCCGTCGTTGCTTTCAAGGGAGTCAAAGTCTCTGACTTCGGCGGACGCTCGCTCTCCCTCCTCTCCAGCGGCAGCATGAACATTGATCCTGACATCGACGAAGCCTACAAGCTCAAGGGATGGTACGATGGTGAGGGCCGCAATGGTAACTTTGCTTCTCACGCCAATAGTATGGCGGCTGCGGGTGCCACAGGCGGCGGACGACCATCAGATTTCAAAACCATCGCCCAGGTCTACGACGACAAGGACGGACAGTCAGAAACCACTGACTGGTTCAGCATCAAGGCCACCATTGTCTACGTCAAGCAAGACAGCTTCGCATACCCAGCTTGCCGCACAACGGACCCGAAACCCTGCAACAAGAAAGTAACAGAACACGACGAGGGTCAGTGGCGATGCGAACAGTGTCAAATGACCTGGGATCGACCCAACTACCGCTACATCATGAGCGTCAATGTCAGCGATCACACCGGGCAGATCTGGCTGAGCTGCTTCGACGAGGTCGGCGTTCAGGTCATGGGCATGTCGGCGAACGACTTGATGGCATTGAAGGAGGAAGGAGACGACAAGCGAGTGGGTGAAGCATTCAGTGATGCGAATTGCAAGAGCTTCATCTTCAAGTGCAAGGCGAAGATGGACACGTTCCAGGATCAGCAGAGGTATGTTGCGACATCATCTTCGTTCGTTGTGTGATGCCTCGTACTGACTTGTTTTCGTGCTGCAGGGTGAGGTATCAGGTGCAATACGTCAACCCCATCGACTACGCTCGCGAAGCGAAGAAGTTGGCGGATATCATCAAGCAATACTCGATCCAGGACAACAGCATGTTTGTGAACTGAGAGTGCCGAGTCGAAGAGGTTGGCGGCAGGACGGACAAGATCAAAGATGAACGTGGCTTCGTCGAAGCGTAGGATCCGAACGGAGATGGGCTGAATGACTGCAAAATGCAGGCCCGATGAATGACGCTGCAGGAGTCCCGCGATTTGCTGTGTATAATGCTGGAAACGAGCAGCGCAGTAATACTGGAATGACCACACTGTATCAAGTGCTTCTCTGTACCGACTGTTCACGCACTGCTTCGTCCGTGATCGAATCATATCGCCTCGACCCCACTCACGCATCCATATACGCTGCGAGACCTCGACACCCTCCTCATGTCTGCAGGTTTGCGCCACCGACGAATCTTTGACGACTGCGCTGCATTCCGTCATCACGAACACTCCCGTTCATTCCGCGTTCCCTAGGCAAACGAACGCAGCCGCTGTCATCGGAAACGGGCATGAAAATCCTGACGATGGTATGCAAGCCCCCGCCCGATATCAGGGCTGCCGAAGACCGATCGTCATGTACGATTCGATGTGGAAGCTGCCCGGAGTCGACTGTGGAGGGCCGGCACAACTCCGACCGATACGTACGAAATGTGGTTCGAGCCGGGGAATATGAAGGACACGGGCACGAGAACGCTCTCGCCCAACGCTGAGAGAACGCTGGTGGAGGGAGGCTGCCCGGTCATCACTGATCTCTTTGCAATTCAAAGTAAACCTCTTCGCACAACCATCGTCTTGCCATCTCACAGAGTGATCCGCTCGCGTTTGCAGCGTACCGGTCACTCGGAGCTATCTGCGTCTGATGGTCCGGGGAACTTACACGCACAGCGCAATCGCATTCGCGGACGCAGGGTAGCGGTGTCCGTTACTGGTTCGGATGTAGGCAGGTTTTCTATGCGTGCCGTTTGTGCTTAGCTCAAATCGATGTGTCGTGCGGTTCCCGTCCCGGAGGGGGGAGTGCTTGGAATTGAATGCCGGACGAGGGTTTTGCCTGGACTTCGTGAATGCGGCGTTTCGAGTCGGTTGGGGGCTTCGTTGTTCTCGTTTCACTGTTACTGCCTGGGCTGACTCAAGGATTTGGTGAGAGGGTGGGAGAGAAGAGGTGATGGGAGAAAGGCACTTGGCTGCTTGCGTTTGAGTGCCGAGCAGTGCAGCCTACCGAATGACGTGTTTGTGTGACAAGCCCGGATGCCTTGGACAGGACGTGGATCTGACGAAGCTTGACACGTCTCGATATTGAGGTCGAAACTGCTTGGGCGAGGCGTTTGGCTGTCGCAGCGATCTGTAGATCCGGCGAGTTACGGAATTCGTAAGACCTCCAGCCGGCCTGGAGCTTGAGACCTCCATCCGGACCAAAGTCGTTGCATATGGTCGGGAGGGATCTTCAGCTGATGCCGTCTACCAGGGGCGTAGGCTGTATGCAATGGACTTCTCCTAAACGTCGCCATTGGATGTTAATCGGGATTCTGACCGATGTGGAAGGAGTAAACGACACACAACAGAGCTCATCCCCGAAACGAGGAACATTCTGTGATTGGCCGCAGATTTTTTCATTTTTCTCGCATGGAGGCCCAAGCAGAACTTATGCAAGACTTGTGTATGCACCGTGTGACGCGATGCTCATAGCGTGCAGTAGCATGGAAGGATGCAGGCACGTTGGTGCTGCAGCTCGACGAAGTGGGGAACGAGGTTGTTCGTCTGACGTTGGGGGCTTGCATATTGGCATGTGAAGGCTGCAGGAGGCTTGCACGTGCCGGGTTGAGACATACACATTGAAGCCGGTGGGCTTGGATATATCAGTGCATACAGTTGATGATGTATGGGTTGTATGAGAGACTTTCTGGAGCTGGCTTGTGAGAAGGAGAAGCCGAGAGAGCAAGATCCATCAGCGGAGTAACCGGAGGTTGGTACCTCCTACTCGTTGTGATCGCACGGCGAGGAGCGGTCTATATCTTCGTGTGGCTTCATCGAGAGGTGCAATTGTCGTCTTTCTGGGCGATCTATAGGCAATGAGCAGGTCGATGAGATCTCACGACTTGAAACCATGATCGTGTCGGGGAGATGCGCGGAGCAGGTGGCATATCTGACAATCCGATGTCGAAGTCAAGGTACCTTCAGGCATTGTGGTAGATTTCAACATATGAGCAGGGCTCTACGTGTGGGATGTTCGAGCAACCGTGGTCAAAGAATTCAAGCTGAGACGTCGATATGGTGCAGAAGTCGAGTTTGTAGGGCAGACATGATATCATTGCTCAGAATGGATTTCCAACACGAGTCGCTCTTCCACGCGGTCCATGTGGAAGCCACGTTCGATTGAGGTTCGCGGATTTTAGGAGGTGCACAGAGTCTTGGATGAAGTCTGCATTCCACATTTCCATCCCAACACTCCTGAAAGCGGCCGAACATTCTACTCCACTTCGCGAGGTGGAGATCAACCCTGCTACGACGCCGCACTCATCACAGGGAGGACGCGACGAGCAACTCGCCGACGCGACGACCTCAACCCAATATCAGAACCATCACAATCTCATTTCCGACTCTGCACCACCACCCATAGAGCAGTCATCTCTCAAAGATTGACCGTGAAGCATGACTTCCACCAGCTCGACCACCTCGACCGATCTGGCACCGCTTCGAACAACCCAGTCCAACCCCAGCGATAGCGCGTCCAAGGGTCCGTGGATGCCTGTCTTGCGTGTCCTGAGATTGGAACTGGGATATACGCGAGCGCGCAGGATGCTGCTTGCGTGGAGATGTGGAGAAATCGGACATTGAGTAACGAGTTATTAGTGACAGACAGGGCAGGTGCCAGCTGCACGAGATGGACCATGGTGGTGTAGACACGACGACTATTTGTGTTGCTGGCCGTCAAACATGACCATGTTGACCAAGACGTCCTTCGCGTTCGTTGACCTTCCCGGTTCCAGCTTCTCTCGCACACTGCTCAGCCTCGGACGTGACGTGTGGTTCTTCTACCAAACACGACGTCGGTCACAAATTTCGCGATTGCGCAGGGAAGTCTAGAACGACGCCTCTCTCCGGCAATTGCTTCAAGACAGGGTTCTTTCAGGGAAAGTCAGCAGAGAGCTTGCGAGCCAGGGAGGGAAAAGCTGGCAAGGCGAACCTTGTTCGTGATCGTGGAAAGCGTGAAGAGGAATCCGTGGTCCCGCGTGAGAGCTAGCAAGGCATTGTGTACGGACCGCTGACGCCGAGGAAGGGCCTCACGATCGAAGATCGTGTTTGGTTGGGGGATGCATGGTGCAGTTGCGATGGACGTTCGCGGCTGTCAAACAGCTGTGCGCTCGAGACACCAAGACACGCCTCACAGCCATCACTCAGTTGCCAGCAACAGAACGCGAGGGTCTCTGATTGAGACCACGGTGCCGGGAGCAGGCATAGACGCGGTACGGGAGTCGGGACTCGGGGCTTATGTTTGCGGGATTTACTCTATTGGCGGCGATAGAAGCGTTGCACTCGGCCCACTTGGGTCGCGGCTGTCGTTGCCCCTCGCGGACGTTGGATAACCGCGTTTGCTGAAGACGTGTTCGGCAACAACAACATTGAAAGGCCCGATTTTGAGCCGCATGAGCTACACTGCCTCTGTTGAGAGAGGATATGTCCTCCTACTATCAGACTTCTACATGACCACCAAGCAACGAAGACTGCGATTATCGTTCATTTGCAAGATCGCCTTCGCCCGGGCGGTGCCTCATGAGAGATCCAGGCCAAGACCGGGCTGCTTCGAGACTCACAACTCCCGAGTCCCGACAATCCCTCTAGCGCATGTGTCTAGTTCCCATGCTGCGTCTTGACTTGACCAAAAGGAGAACCGCGTGGAGGCTCCGCCGGCGGGGATGTTTATCCTTCCATGCAGAGCTGGGGAAGAAGACCTGCATGCGGCCGGCATGCTACGGAGTGACATGGTGATGTGTGAAGAAACGAGGTTACCTGCATGTGATGGCAGTGTTTGGTGGAGGCATTGGATGGCTCATTCCTGCAGTGACGGGAATTCCATCACTGCATCTATCACCGCGGAGGTCGGAGGAGGCTTGAACTTCAGAAGTACAGCCGAACACTCCACTGCGGCACTGTCATCCTGGCGGCGGCGGATGTCGCGTGCGAAGAAAGCCATGGCCATTTTCTGGCTCACTTCAAGGACAGGGTGCTCCGCGTCTAGTGGGATCGCAGAGCCAGATGAAGCTCGGCGCTCAACTCGATTTCCTTCCACTGGGATCGAGTGGCAAGACAGTCGACGAGATCCCGACAAGTACCTCGTAGTGGAGGGAGGAAATAGTGGTCAATGCCCGTAGCACTTCTCCGCTCCAAGCATAGAATATCCCAAGAAGAGCCTCGCCGCAGTTCGCCGGCGCCCTTGGTAGTTTTCTATTCTACTACAGTCTCAATTCAGCCGCAGTTTTCCGACAGATCTCTTCTTCACTCCAAACAAGGCACAGTCCGCCCGACCAACACACTCCCAATCGCTGCGCCGTCGCCACCACCACCACCACCACAATATTTATCGCCTCTCTGTTTACATCCGCAACGGTCAAACACTGAGAGACTCTGTTTAGACTCAAGCCCGTCCGGTTTTCGCATCCAATTCAATAGCTCCCGTTCCGGCGGGACACTACCGAAAGTTCGGCCCACAAAAGTCACAACAAACCCTCCACGCTTCCTCACCCGGGTCTACTGCAAGGCCACCCCGCGACTTCATCACCAAACCCACGCCCAGTTCTTTGCTCTTTCAAAGAGGTCCGCTTCACGATCACTGTTCCTCTTTGCGCGTCGACTCTCCCTCTCTCGCTCCAATTCTTCACGTTGGTCAGTGGTGGCCACGCCTTTCACACATTCAACCATGGCGACCTCAACAAG
The DNA here is from genome assembly GCA_026122155.1 of Zymoseptoria crescenta. Taxonomy (NCBI): domain Eukaryota; kingdom Fungi; phylum Ascomycota; class Dothideomycetes; order Mycosphaerellales; family Mycosphaerellaceae; genus Zymoseptoria; species Zymoseptoria crescenta. Next base: position 119,576 of record JALRMM010000032.1, read on the forward strand.
TCAACATTCGCGTTCCTCCGCGTCCTCCACATCCTCCAATGGCTCCGCGTATCAATTCATCCTCGACCACATTCTGACCTATCCCGGAAACTATGAGCTGCCTCTTCGGACCATGCACGCGTTGAACACGGCACAACGAGGCTCCCGGCGATCTGGCTCTCCTTCCTCCAGCAATGCCAGCAGCGGCAGCGGCAGCTCGCCAGCAACACCACAAGGTGCTTTTCCCGAGACCGCCCGCACACAAACCTTCACAGAAGATCTCCTCGCCCAGGTCTCGCAATTATCAAAGGCCACTTCGTCACTACCACCCAGCTTCATCATCGAATTCGCGCAAAAGTGCTTCATGGCGGACCTGAAGGACGTCGACTTTCCTCAAGCTCTTACCGGTCTGGACTACCTCAAGGATCTCGAGATGCGGAGGAGACGCGAGGTGGCGGCCGCCATGTCTCGCCTCGACGTGGATCGCAAGTCTCTCGACCAGAATGCTTCCGGTGTGTTGCACATGTACCCGGAAGTACTGCAATGGGTCAAGTCGGTCGAGGAGAAGGAGCGGAAGATCGACCACCTCTACACATCCGTCTTCGTTGGCATCCGAAGATGGATCCTCATCAACGAGTTCTCCCTCCTTCCGTTTCACAAGCACAACTGCGTCGGCATGCTCAACACTCTCTACCCACCCCTTGGCCTCAACGATCAACCCACCAGCGCTCTCTCTCACCACGTCCTCAAGGAGCAACGTGAGCAATACTTCAAGTATATCTCTGCGGTGGAGAAGAATGGCCCACGTGTGCTTGGTAACCTCATGCGACAAGGCAAGGGACCAACTGATGAATTCGGTTGGGAGTCGGTCGTCCGCACTCTTGGGCACTACATGCAACTGGCGAAGAGCATGATCTCCGAGTGCGAAGCGATCTACAATGTGCAAGACCTCTCTTCCCGCACCGTTGGCCGCTCATCGTCCCGCCATCAACGCAAAGCCGACTCTGGCATCAGCTTCGGCAGCACCAACTCCAACGACTCGTTTTCCTGCCCGGCCGACTCCAACCGTCCCACTTCCTCAACAAGCATCAAGTCTAGACCCCGCACATCATCAACCTCGTCCGGCACCACGCTCGAGAGACTTGCTCGTGGACTTCGTACTATCGGACGCTCCCGCACCGATGTCACCGAGATCGCCAACGCTCGCAATGCCGCCGGCGCTGCGCTTTCGAGCTTCCCGCAGCCCGAAGCCAAGCCAGGCATGTTGCGCAAGATGCGTAGCATGGGCAGTCTGTCTGATCGCAAGACCAGCAACAGCAATTTGAAGACCATGCCGGCGTTCGATGTTGAGGAGATGAGGAAGCAGAGGGCCTTGTACGAGAAGAAGAACGAGATGAAGAGAGGGAGCCATGAGATTTGAAGGACCAATTTGGAGTTCGTTCGACTTTTGACGCGAGACTGGCGGGCGGCGTTTCTTTTTTTTTTCCCTCTTTTCTTTACGACTTTGAATGATACCAATGATATGACACTACGGGAATGGAAAATGGTGGGCAGGAGTTTTGGGAGGCAGTACTGCTTTGGAGGAATGGATTGCATTGGAGAAGGCGTGGGTCTGGGGATGGCAAGGAAAATGGCACTGGTGGGACTGGGAAGGATGTTCTGCAACTACCTTCGGAATGCGACTGGAGGTGATGGCGTACGAAATGTTCTGGTCAGCGCACATGACTGCGGCTGTCGGGATTGGGAATGGGCAAATGGAAAAATGGGCACAGGAACATGGAAAGCACGACATGAAGAACGAGCGGAAATCAAGAAGCTGCTACGGAAGAAGTGGATGTCCAAGGCCGTGGACGGCAAATGGAGCAGTGGCTATGGCATGCATGCCTATGATGCACGGAATGAATTAACACAAAGATCATCACGACGATGCAAAAACAATCGAAACTTCATCAAAATGCTTGCTTGTGTCTTCTCATCTCACTCCTGTCTGTTCGTGTATATCGAACTGCCATGCTATGCTCAGCACCGGTTGCCTCATCACCGTCCCAGCCGCAGTCGAGGTTTGAAAAGCACCGGAAATACGTCGTCCCAGGAGCAACTCGTACACCCTTGAAGGCACTAGCATTAACAGCCCAGCTCTCCATTCCATGCTGAGCGAGCCTTCCGAAATGAACGGCGTGGTATAAGAAACACACATGTCGTTCGTTTTCACATGACCACACTTTCATGCACACCTCCCTGTCGGTTTCTCGCTGTGCCGGCGCGCCGCTGTGACTGTCATCTGCTCACTTTTCGGCGGACTGCCGGGAGGATCCTGGTGGTGGTTGTTCATCCGGGTAGTCCTCGCATGGTTGACATGATGGTTGTTGAGTCAGGAGCGAGGCTACTGGGTAATGGGGGAGGCGGGCGGCGTGGAAGTCTTGTCTGAGAGGGGAGATGTTGTGGATGGTTACTTTCTGATTTTGTTGGGCAAGTTTTGGGGGTGGGGAGAGGTGACTGGGTTGGACATCTCTCTTTCTCGAGCGATTTCGTCCTGTGACTCGACCCTTGCTTCCTCTGTTTGTGTGGCCGTGAAGGTCTGGTGAGTGGGGCGACATGCGCAAATGGCTATCGTTGGAATCTGCACATGTCCTGCATGTGGGAGGTGAAGCTTCGCTGTCTCGGCGATCAAGAAGTCCTCACCAGTGAGTCCTTGTTATCGGCGACCGCTTCGCTGGAGTGGGATTAATGGACATGTTCTCGCAAATGGCCATGTCGTCTCGAGGAAGTTGGCGGACTGGTAGTATGAGATGAAGTCGACCCTTCCGTCGCCGCTTCCAGTCACATCGCCGACTCAATCGGCGAACGCTAGGTAGAAGCGGGGCTTTATCATCAAACATTTCACTTCCATCTTACAACAAACAACCACACCTTCGAAGACGAACACGAAACTCGCTCAAAAGTACCGCCACACCAACTCGAAAATGTGCAAACAAGCAGTCTGCGGCACCTGTCGTATGTGTACCTGCTTTCCTCATCTCTTCACTTCCACACCGCTCGCCATTGTCGCTCACTCGATGCTCTCGCCACTTGACTGACTTTTCTTCTCCCAACAGAGAAGACTACTTGGTGGGGATGTGGTCAGCATGTGCCAAGTGTACTTGATTCAGTCCCAGCCGCCGACCGCTGCACCTGCGAGCCCAAGGTCGAGAAGGAGGGCAAGAGTTATCCACCCATGGGCAAGCAACCTGCTTAAACCCCCGGAAGGCTTGAACGAGTCTTCCTCTTGCTGGACCTCCAAGGACTGACTGGTGATTTTTGCTTTGAAGGTGCGGCGTTCGGAATGGTCAAGGCGTCCTTTGGTTTTGGCGGATCTTCGTCGAGCAAGGAAGAGCTTTGAGGATACAGGATCGAAGTGATGGGTGGAGGTGGGAGGGAGTGTGAGCGAGGTGCGAGCGGTAGTATGGAAGTGTCGAAGTGAAGTGCATCGTGGCCATCACGGTGGATGTTCTGGGCTACAGCATGCTTTGGGTGTCGGGTGAGGCGCAAGCGGGCGTTACGAGAATACGACTTCCTCTCTCGATGTTCATGAAAGTTGCCGAATGCTCTGCTCTGTGATACTCACATAGGCTCCGTTCTATTGAGAGGCCTGCCGACAAATCCACCCAGTCGTTCGCCCGTACCGAGAACTGTAGTATTTCATCTTTTCGGAGCTCATGTCGCGACACGAGCAGCGCCAAGGCTTGACCAAAAGGCAATCACCTGTCCAAGCTGTCGTCACTTCAACCTCGCACATATCACCTCCCAGACTTGCACAAAGACCGAGTCTCGCCTCAAGATGGCTTACAATCAAGGGTACGCCTATCCAGGGTACAATCCGCAGTATGCATACCCACCCGGCCAGTCCGCGCAGTACGCTCAGCAGCAACAACAGCAGCAGCAGGCATACCCAGCCAGCACCACTCCTCAGATTCGGAACCCTTTCGCACCGCCGCCACCTCCTCCAACCGTCTATGCCGGCGCGAACGCCGCTTTTGATCCCGAATACGAGCAACAAGTAGCGCTATGGCAATCCGCCTATGCGCAGGCTCCGGCCACGCGCGACAAGAAAGGCGGCAAAGACGATAACGCCAACAACGCTCCTCTCGGACAGCGCGGTGCAACGGGTGCTGATACCACCGGCTCTACTGCCGGGAACTCCAAAACTGGCGCTGACACCAGCAACTTGACAGTTGTGCGCAAAGGCGGCGGTGAAAAGTGGGAGGACAAATCTCTGCTCGAATGGGATCCGACCCAATTCCGTATCATGGTGGGCAATCTTGCGGGCGAAGTGACGGATGACTCGCTAGCCAAAGCATTCGCGGCATATGGCGTGGCCAAGGCGCGAGTGATTCGAGACAAACTATCGACGAAATCAAAGGGATATGGATTTGTGTCCTTCACCGATGCGGAGATGGGTTTCAAAGCGGCGAGGGAGATGAGCAATAAGTACATTGGCAGTCATCCGATTACGATCAAGAGGAGCAGGACGGACGTCAAGCCAGTCGTGAAGAAAGATCCGAGGAACAACAGGGGAAAGAATCGCGGGAACAACAAGGACAAGGACAAGGACAAGAACAAAGAGGGCAAGAAGAATGCGGCGGATCCGTTGAAGGCAAACACGGGCGCGGGAGTGGAGAAGAAGTTGCCGGCGAAGACGCCCGGCGGATTGAAGTTGTTGGGTTGAGAAATGGAGCACCGACTGGTCATGACTTTAGCGAGGCGTTTGGGCCAGAGCACGTACTACGACGTGAGGAGGTTCGGGGCGGTTCAATGCTTGAATCGCATCGAGCATTACCATCCAGCATAGCCAAGATCGCGCTCGCGGACACTCATCTTGTTCCCGGATCCCGGAGCGGCGTCAGTCGATTCATCGGAGATGCTGACATGGATGGCGCAGTCGAGCGATAGTGAGACCGATTGTTGGAGCTGTGCTTGAGAAGACGGTGGCATGTCCACGTCAACAGTGGCCTGCCGACGATGGTGAGCCAGGTCGGAGTATTGACGCACATATACACCAACAATGGGCGGAGACAAAGACAAGCGATTCAGACAAAGGAAGCGGGCGATACCCGTTGTCGTATTCGAAAAACATGTCAATGCTATCAAAGCGACCTAGCAGGTACAAACGGACGCATTATACAATCTTTCCTCCTCTTCCCTCTGTTCATTGTCGTACGTTCTGAGCCAAGTCTTCTCCACGAAAAGTCATCGACTTGTGGAGTAAGAGGCAGGGTCGCGATTGGTTGAATCGTAAAAGGGAATCAGCTTCCCGGAACCGGATCTCGGACGTTGCGAGTCGCCGCAATGCAGTTCACCCCCCTCCGCTGTTCACGCGAATCTGCTCCATTTCGTCTAGAACTACTGGACAGGCCTTTGGAGTAGGCTCGGAGCCGGTTATTCACACGTCTCGACTGTGAGGCGCATATGTAAGTCTGGGCTCACAGCGGTTCGCCTGCAGGCCCGCATTACTTGACACGCTGTCTACAGTCTGGCTCGTATAGAGATCTGCTTGGTCACACAGCGGCGGGTCTTTGTACTGTTACTTGATACAAAGTCTTCTCCCTTGCACATTGCGCCTTCTCGGCTTCGCACTTGACTGCTTTCAATTGCCACGCGGTTGAGACGGAGCTGCCCCAAGGCGAAGGAACTCACCTCTAGAACGCTCGGTCTGCGATCATCCGGCAGCACCACAGAAGTCATCCAGGCCCGCCCCGCTCGTCTCCTCGCCCTCGAAATGCTCCGCGCGCTTTTCGATCGGACCTGGACCAACACTGTCCTGTACCTTGTCGGCGTCGCCACAGCATGGTCCATCCGCCAATACTCCTCGCCTTTGATCTCCTCGGGTCTGCTGGTCGGCGCCACGATTTTGTATCTGACGAACTTCCTCGGCCATGTGGAACAGGAGCGCAAAATCAAGAATCTGGGTGGTCATGCACCGCAGCTGAGGACCTGGTCGCCATGGAACATCACCGTGTTGATTGAAGCTATCACATATGCGCGGAAGAACATCAACCATATGTTTTGGACCTCGGTGAGTGTGGTCATTCTTTCATTCTCAGATCGGCATCGCAGGAGGGATGCGATGTCGATGGGGAGTGAGAGCCTCACCGCCTCCTTGCACGACGGAAATGCGAAACAGTACTTCTCGGACTCAACGCTGACATATAGGCCAACAGGTCTTCGCCAGAGCCGGTGCAGCCAAGCATGCTCACACCGTTGAGGCTCAAGCCGCTGGTCAGCGAATCATCTTCACAAGGGATGAAGAGAACGTCAAAGCAATTCTCGCGACCCAGTTCCAGGACTATGGAAAGGGCCCACAGTTCAGGAAAGACTGGAAGCACTTTTTGGGACTGAGTATGTCCATTTGGATAGCTGCAGAAGTGCGAAAACAGACGGCTGACTCTGGCTAGGCATTTTCACCACTGACGGCGAGATCTGGCACAACTCTCGCACGCTTCTCCGTCCGCAATTCATCAAGGACCGCGTGTCCGATCTTCACACTTTCGAGCATCATATTCAGGAACTCATGCCCATGCTTGCCGGCGATCACGATGGTGCGACTGTCCGCGTGGACGATCTGCTCTTCCGCTACACTTTGGACGCCGCTACTGGTTTCTTGTTCGGTAGCAGCGTTGGGAGCCTGAAGAATGGCGAGACCGAGTTCGCGCTGGCATTCGCGGAGGCTCAAAGAGTACAGTCCATCATCGCCCGAGCTGGACCAATGAACTCTTTGGTCCCGAGAAAGAGCTTCAAGGAAGCTGTGAGGATCATGGACGAGTTCACCAGTCGATACATCGATGAGGTCGGCATGGCATGATCACCCGGCGAAGACACTAAAGCTGACCATATTCCACTCCAGGCCCTCGCACTCCCGCAACACGAACTGGAAAAGAAGACCAAATCCGATGAAGGCTTCACTTTCCTGCATGCCCTCGCGGGCTACACTCGCGACCGCACCATCCTCCGCGACCAGCTCGTCGCCGTACTCCTCGCCGGCCGCGATACCACCGCGTGCACCCTCTCCTGGCTCTTCTACGAACTCAGCACGCGCCCCGAGATCGTTACAAAACTTCGGCAAGAGATTCTCTCCGTTGTCGGTCCGGACGAAGAGCCAACCTACGACCACCTCAAAGCCATGCGCTACCTGAACCACACTCTCAACGAGACTCTCCGTTTGTATCCCGTTGTGCCGTACAACGTCCGCGTCGCGCTGAAGGACACGACATTGCCTCGCGGTGGCGGCGCAGACGGTATGCAACCCATCGGCATCACAGAAGGCACGCCAATCGGGTATTCGACCTTTGTGATGCAGAGGAGAGAGGACATCTACCCGAGCGCAAAAGAGGGATTCCCGGATCCAGAACAATTCGCGCCTGAGAGATGGGAGGGCTGGACACCGAAGGCATGGACCTACATTCCGTTCAATGGTAGGTTTTCGAAGGACACAAGGCCTAGATGTCCGAGACTTGTCTTGGACCACGCCAGGTCTTGGTCTGTATTATTCCTTGAGGTCTGAACATCGCTAACCATTATATCCTTCGGCATCTAGGCGGCCCAAGAATATGCATCGGACAGCAGTTTGCATTGACGGAGATGGCTTACACGGTGGTGCGCATATTGCAGGTTTACGATCAGGTGAGTCGTTGTCTTTTCCTCCCTTATCCACACGTCTCACTAATCAACATTGTAGATCACAAGCAAGAACGAGAAGTTTCCGGGTTACAAGGCGGAAATTGTGTTGCAGCCAGCGGACGGAGTGTTTGTCGCTTTCAGGAAGGCAAGCAGGCCATAGCAAAGCAATGTTTGACATCAGCTTGGAGTTAGCCAGATAACTTAATTCTACCTATTTCGAGATACCTACTGGCGTGCATGCACCAGATTTGCCAGCCACGTTTGTGACGATATGCAGTGTGGCTGAATCCCCGCCACCATCATATCCGGCATTGTATCCCTAGCTTGTCGTAGCAAGCATGTACGACACAAGCACTGAGTCGCAAGCGATGGACAACTTCTCAAGCACATCCGACCCACCACCCGCACCACCATTACCCCCTCAAGAACCTAAAACCGAGTCCCCAATCGCGCTCAAAGTCCGCACCGCGCCTCCGGAATGGGCATCCAACAACCACGTCGACAAGCCAGAAACAAACCACACCACGCCTCCAGCCGGACCGTACTTCTTCTACGGCACACTTCAAGACCCAGACATACTCAGCGAGATACTCCGCTTAGACGACGAACCTACTCTCACCCCTGCGTGTGTCATCGGCTACGAATTGAAATTATGGGGCCAGTATCCCGCTCTGGTCGATGGACCCGCTGGCGCGGTTGTGAAGGGATGTATGTTCGAGGTCAAGGATGAAGCTGCCGCTGCTAGGCTTGCGAGGTATGAGACGAAGGCTTATCGCGCGAGGCCTTGTGTCATTCGTACGGAGGTTGAAGGGAAGGTGGAGTTGATCGAGGGGTTTACGTTCATGTTCGATGGGAAGGTGAGGGATTTGAGTGAGGGCGTGTTTGATTTGGGGGTGTGGCTGGGGAGGATGGGGAGAAGGTAGTGCTATGATTGGTGATTGGTGATTGGATGAGCGAGAAATGTACGACCAATGGCTCTGGCAATATGAGCTTGATGCCGTTTTCCACGTTCAAATTGTCCTCGGACGGCGTACCATCGTTGTCTCGACCTGCGCTCGTTTTCTCGTTCTCCTGACTTCCGCTCACTCCTCGCTCTGTTGACCTGCGCTCGTTCTCGCGTTCTCGCGACCTGCGCTTCTATCATCTGTTCCTGATCGTCTGCTGCCTCTGTCTGTCATGTCTTACCTCGACTGAGAATTTCGTGAACGTATCCGGGCATTGCAAACCGATGCCGAATCCCACTCCGTTCACGCACCACGCTCCAACCACCTCACCAACTCACCGGCACCGGCCCCCCAACACGGGTTACCTTCATGAACTCCTTTCCAGAGCCATTCTCAAGAATTCGGCGGTTCAGAACTCGCAATGATTGGCCTAAGGCTTATAGCGGGACGATGGATTGTTCATAGAACCCGCAGTCTTCGAAACAAATCTAAACCAGCCTTCCCCTTTGGGAGATGAGTAGCATCTGGTTCGATTGTACCCACTGGCATTAACCCGGGGTGTTCTTTTGCCCTTCTTGCCATTTTGTTTTGGGGACGACAAGTCGAGGTGACCGGTCGATGATGCTTTGAATCGAGTCCCCGCTCTTTTGCTGTCCGGATGTTGGACCGGAACAAGGACCGTAAGGGCGCAATGGTGCAAGACGTCCGAAGATACTTGAACATCGGAGCGCAGCATTCGTCTGAGATGTGTCATGCAAAGGACCGCGTTTACCGGTCAAAAATGCAGGCTGGAGTATCTTCCGACTTTTTCATCGCCAACTTCCACTTCATTTGGTCGTCCTCCTCACCATTCCACGCCCGCAATACTCTCTTTCCATCTCTCCACAGCTTCGGCCAAAATCCCGCCGCTGACCTCGAGGCTCGGCGCTAATCGACCCAGTGCCTCCAATTCCCTCCTAACGCTGTCCACCGTCTTCTCGATCACTGTCTTCCCGACTGGTAGCAGCATCCTCAGCTCCTGATGTAATGAAGCACCGAGCAACAGCAACGTCTGCGATACGATCGACAGAAACCCTTGGTACAGATACGGCATGTGTCCGGCGCGGTGAGAGGATAACAGAGATATCTGAATGAAGGCCGACTCGAGACCAGTCGCGCAGGCTTCAGAGATGTGCGAAGCAGCGCTTCCCAGAGCGGGCGTAGAAGAGGACAGCACGTAAAGGATGTATGGCCTGTGAATGATGGTTCTGCAGGCGTGATATCTGAGTCGAAGGACCGTCTGAACTGGGCCAAGAGCTTCATCGGATATGGAGGAGGATGGACGGATAGGAAATTGCACTGAGGGAGGCAGATGGCTGTGCCATTGAGTGAGCTGAAGGTCCAATTCGATGACCAGCGGGGCAAGAGAGGCCATCGAGAGTGCTTTCGAGTAAAGGAGATGGGAGACACGATTCAGGAGCCGGCGGAGCGCTATCTCGGCGAGAAAGTACCAGATTTCATCACTTCCAGACGAGAGCACTGGGGCCGGAGAGGATGGGGAAGGAGAGATTGAAGGCAAGGGAAAGCTGCGAGGCAGAGACATAGACTCCTCGAATTGCACGATGCCGGAGTGAGGGAGATCGAGCTCAGCGAGGAGATCGGACTCGAACATCAGAGTGTTCCAGTAGATGCGCTCGAGCAGGTTTCGAGCTTCATCGGACGGCAGAGATGACGAGGAGGAAAGGAGGAGCTGCAACTTGATCGAGACGGAGCAGAGCAGGTTCCAGGCTTCCAGAGGCCGTACAAGGTAGAGCAGATATGCGGCTGCAAGGATGTGGCACTGTGCGGACATCACGTCGTTGCGAAGCATTAGTGTGGGAAGCAACTGCCAGGCGGCTTCGAAGTAAGCCGTACCGGGTGGACGTTGATGAGGCGGAAGAAGTGCGATACTACTGTATGTTTGAGCCGCTTGACCGAGGGCTAGAACGAGGAGGACCACGCAGCTTTCGGGTCCGGCCTGAAAGCTGTTGACAGAGGCCGTGCGGTAAAGATTATTCCAAGTGTGAGGGTTGACCACGGCGTACCAAACGTTGACCTTATCGAAGAACGCTTGGGCGTAGATGGAAGTCTGATCGGACAGATCGAGCGAGTAAGGCGCTCGGATTTCGAGCGGTGCTCGGGCCATTTCGAGTTGAAGAAGGACTTGCGGATCGCAGGGACTCGGAACGAGGTCGCGAATGAGTGGCCATTGAAGGAGGTGCAGAGCCGGTGTAGTGTGAGCTTTGGGCATGGTCGAGATGTTGGTCGTCGCTTGCGATATGCCAAAACCGCTCAAAGGTATTGATCCAGGGCCATTCCCGATGACTCTCCGCGAATTGACATCCTCTGAAGCTGTGTGACTCGTCGCCGGAGACAAAATGTTCGATGCTTGCTCAACAGGCACAGCGGGGCCTCCTACTGTTGAGCCGTTGGCTTGCGATGAAGACTGGAACTTCGACTGAATCAATGCCTCGATGCTTGCCAGTCGGTCCAGGATGATTCTGTCGCCTGCATCTAGCTTCACGCCTGGTTCCCGGTAGACGCACACGGCGTTGAGATCACTGCAAAGCTTGCATTTCGGTCGTGATCCGTCGCATTTGGACTTGCGACTTCGACAGATTTCACAGGCGATGATCGCTCGTCTTCGTGGATAGTCCAGAGGTTCCTCGAATGCGAGCTCTTGATCCATGGTGGGCGCATCGGCAACACTGGCAACAGACCCGGACTTGGCATGAGGCACCTTTCTCCTCTTCGGTGCTGGCGAAGCATAGCTGCGATCTCCGGTGGGCACCTCATTCGCCGCACTGTCCTGGGCCATTGTGGAGGGAAAAGTTCATCGTGTGCATAGTCTTTGCAGAGCCAGCATCGCGTCCGAGCCTCTAGTCAGAAAAGCAGTACTTGATGCACGAGCCGGGATGGTTCTCCAGTCTGTCGAGCGACGGCCTCGACTCCGGGTCTGTTCATCGAGCAATGTGTTGACTGATGCTGTTCTTCTGCTGGCTGACGCCAAGGTGAGGTGAATCCTCTTGAGAGAGAATCGGCCGGATTTCGCCCGAGGATGTCAGTCCAATTGGCAATCGTTGAGGCGGGACAACATGAAGCAATATCCGGTACTTGAGTGAAGGTTTGTAGTCCGACACAATGAGTCTATTCGATGTATTGGTCAGGCGGAAGGTGGTGGAGTTGTGTCGGTAACCCTCTAGGCGGACCAATAGCTATACAGGTACGCGTGCAGGTAGGTGCGCGTGCAGGTGTCTGTACATGTAACCGTACATGTGTCTGTACATGTAACCGTACATGTGTCTGTACATGTAACCGTACATGTAACCGTGCATGTCACCGTGCAGTAAAGTGGCAAGGCATGCTAAATGGTCGTACCTGTACGTTGACAGATCTGCTAATGATCTGTGTAGGTAAGATGGTATGCCGTATTGGATAGGCGTACAGGTCGCCGTCCCGCTGAATTTTACACCAGGAAACCCAGTAGTGGAAGTGCAGCCCATCGCTGCACGAGACCGGCATTTTGATATGATGAACTGAACCCCAAAGCCACCACTCCCAACACCGGTGTCGGTCTCATCTTTTACACACCCCAACTTTGCCGCCTTTCCCCTCCAGGCATGCAGATGGACATCACTTTCATAATTCGGCTATAGCACCCTTCGCCCATCGGTAGCTTGTACTTCTTGATTGACTCACAGCCCTCTTGATCAGGACTTGGGACGACTGGAGAATCTTGGTTCGAGCCCGTTGATGAAGCTGTATGGCGTCAAGTAGGTACTGCCCGAGCATGTCGTATTCTCGCTTGTAGCCCGAACGGCAAAAGTGCTGGACGCTTCATCTAGTTGCTTTCTGGGACCAGTCTCCATCACTCGAGCGGCGGTACCGCCTTTTCCAGCCACTCGCACATGTCCCGCAAGACTAGGCCATTCAGCGTGTGCGTAAGTTTTCGATACTCTCTCGCATCCATCGCCTCATTCGGAATGCCGATTTCTTTGAGACCTTCCAAAGTATACATCCATCCACGTTTCGGCACAAATTCATCTGCGGTGCCTCTGGCCAGGAATATGGGCACATTCGGAGCTTCATCAAGTCCATTTTCCTTTCGGATCTCGATTACTCTTTTCGTTCCGTCCCAGAGTAGAAGCCAGCCGAGGAGACCGACGATCCCTCCAAGACTTCGGCTGTACTTCCTTGAAATCAAGTGCGTGAGGATGCTTATCGCACAGCCTTGACTGAAGCCTCCTAGAATGATGCGGTTCGGAGGGACTCCAGACGCTATCACAGCGTCAATGACGGTCTCGAGATAAGCCACAGACTCGAGCATCCCCTCTTCGTCCTCGTCGGGATTCAGTTCAGGACGGGATGGAGCGAGATACGGAAGGCTGTATGGCGTGAACCAGGCACGATCCAAGGTGATGTTGTTCTTTTTGGCATTCGGTAGTATCCAGGTCATGTACGGCAGCTTGCCGCCTTGGATGAACTGATCGGCCACGTTCTCGATGGCTACAGCACTGTCTGCGAGGCCGTGATTGAAGATGAAAACGGCAGAGTTCCTGACGTCCTTGCAGGGCTGGGTAGCAGGCTTGTGAATGGGATCTGTTCGGCCATGTTCGGTAGGCAGATTGAGCGGCATTCTCGTAGATTGGCAAGGTTTGTGGCCAGAATGATTGAGGGGACGCGCTCGCTTCTGCAATGATGCAACATATGGTTTGCTCGCGCCGGTTATGCTCGGTACCTGAGTGTTCGTTAGACTTCATTTGGTGCTTGCTCATACTTCATAGCTTGCGATCTTCGGCAGCCGCATACAGAAGCGTGCTCGCAGATCTCGCGACAGGCCACGGGAGACGGAAGTGCTGTACAACGCGAGAATTTCCCTCGTTGTGACCTCTATACTTGCTATCAACAACGAATGGTGGTAGAGTAAACAAGGAGGTCGAGGTGGAAGCAGGGACTCTTGGACGGAAGTGAATTGGTCGACAGCAAGCGGTATCAAATGTACTGTGACTCTTTAGAACTCCATCTGCTCGCGTGGAGGTAGAGAGAGTGTGAGCTCCAACATCGGCAAATGAAGATGCTCAACGTGAGTACTGCCGCCGAAGACTGCTTTTGGAGCCTTTAAAGCTTTCCGCCAGGGAGTACAATAGCGATGCGACCATCGCCGCTGCTCTCGACCCTGCTCACGACACGAACGATTCTTCGAGCTCCACGACCCTGCATCGTAGACAAATGGCTCCGAGCTCGACATCTCTCCACCGCCCCGATCTCCAATCAAGAAGCCGTTCCACTACGAAAACATCTCAAAGACGAAGCCAAGAAGAAGAAAGCTGAGGCCAGAAAAGATGGAGGAAACAAGAACACCAAGCTCGACCCGGGACAAGAGAAATGGGAGCTCACAGTCGGCATTGAGATCCACGCGGAATTGAATACTGCTAGCAAGCTCTTTTCGCCAGCGTCTGCGGATGCTCTAGAAGGGACTGATGTCGCCAATAGCCGAGTCGCGATGTTCGATGCCGCGATACCTGGGACTCAACCACAATTCCAACCTGCGACACTACTACCAGCGCTGAGAGCAGCAATTGCTCTGGGCTGCGACATCCAACGCCAAAGTGGATGGGACAGGAAGCATTACTTCCACTGGGACCAACCGCAAGGATACCAAATCACACAGTATTACCAGCCCTTTGCACTCAACGGCTCAATCGAAGTCACTGCCGAAGATGGTGTGCCGATCGCAGACTTGAATGGCGCGAAGAGCGTCACGATAGGCATCAAGCAAGTCCAAATGGAGCAAGACACGGCGAAAACCACAGGGTTTGGTGCTTCGACCTATCACATCGACTTGAATCGTGCGGGCCATCCATTGATCGAAATCATCACCCTGCCACACATCCACTCCCCTAAGACTGCTGCGGCGGTGGTCCGGAAAATCGCTGCCATTATAAGGAGCGTAGACGCATGTGTAGCTGGCATGGAACTCGGCGGACTACGCGCGGACGTCAACGTTTCCGTTCGTGAGCGCGGAACGAACGGAATGTGTTCATACAGTGGCGTAGCAGGCTTGGGTCAACGCACCGAGATCAAGAATTTATCCTCGTTCAAAGCGGTCGAGGATGCCATTGTCGTCGAGCGCGATCGGCAAATCGCAGTCCTGGAGGCAGGCGGTGTGATCTTAGGCGAGACGAGAGGCTGGACTTTGGGCGCGAAAGAGACCACGAGACTCCGAGGAAAGGAAGGCGAAGTTGACTATCGCTACATGCCCGATGCGGATCTGCCTCCTTTATTCATTGGCGCGGATCTCGTACAGCACCTCACCTCTACCCTACCTGAGCTGCCTGACGCAACCGTTTCGCGGCTCCAGCAGGACTACGGACTAACATCGAAAGATGCTCGAACACTTGTCTCCCTCGACGATGGCGACCGACTCGAGTTTCTTGAAGAGACTATATCCTTGATCCAGGACTCCTCAGCTAACATCGACTCATTCAAAATTTTCCGCACAGCAGCAAATTGGGTCCTGCATGAACTCGGCGGCCTCCTCGGCTCATCCTCAACCTGGTCCGAAGACATGTCCATCACCCCATCCGAACTCAGCGACATCCTCACGCATCTACTGACGAAACGCATCAATGCGCGCGCCGGCAAAAGCCTCGTTTCTATCCTCTTCTCGCACCCGACTTCCGATCCTTCGCGGCCAACAGTGGATGATCTGATCTCACAGAACAACCTTCTACTAAGGCCGTTGACGAATGAGGAGTACGCTGCCCTTGCCAAGGAGATTCTGGAGCAGCATGAAGGCGTTGCGGAGACGGTCAGACAGGATGCGAAGAAGGGAAAGGAGGGCAAATTGATGTACCTAGTGGGACAAATGGTTCGGAAAGGAGAGGAAGGCACGGTGGAGCCCGAAAGGGCAAAGGAGGTCTTGGTGGGATTGATCAAAGCGTAGGACGCATTAATTTGGGCCATGTTGACCGAGAATCAATCCTTATGGCAACGCCGAGGACGTGTGTCGTGCCTCATTCTGTGCTCTTTGTCGTCGCTGTTTCCGCCCGCTTCGCATCTTATACTTGATTCTCCATGTGGAGCCCTTCGTGCTGCGCTTCTGTCTCCGCAAACACATCGTAACGCGTTGGACTTCCAGCCCATCCGCGTAGCCAAGTCATTACTCGTTCATTCGTACAATCGTTCCCTCGACCCCTCGATTCATCGTATGCTACTCATCGCCCCACCCCATTCCAGCGAGAAAAGCCTCGAAACCCAAAACCCTCAATGAGTCAAACATCGTCGTCCTCATCGCCCCATCCTCCCATTCCCATCCCTCCTACACCCGTGTTCTCTCGACAAGGCATTCGATTTTCGCGCTCGCCACAGCGATGCAGCACAAAGTCCAGCACATCACTTCTCGGCTCCAGATACTGCCGGAGACACCAGCCGACGGGAGCCGCGTGCAGACGTGGCGCACCTTCTGCGGTGAGCGATGTACTGCGGAGGAAGAGGACTTGATGCCGGGAGTCTTGACGCTCGTAGATCTTGTCGGAGTTGCCGAAGGCGAGGAGGCGGAGTTTGTGGGCGGGTGTCGGTGGAGTGGGAGTTGAAGTGGCGTCTTCCGCGGGGTCGGAATCGGGATCGGAGTCGTCTGCAAGTGGTGTCGGAGAGGCGGAGGGAGATGTGGAGGTCGAAGAGTTGTCGTCGGACGCATTTGTGCGTGTTCCTGCCGCTAATTCGAACAGCCGCAGGGCGAGAGCTTGCAGCAGAGTCTCGTACACCGTTCGTGGCGGAGGCTGCGTCGACGGCTTGTTGCTAGGCCAGGTCGAGATGTGAAGAGTGACCAAGTTCTTCAGCTTGGCAACGCTCCGCTCAAAGCACTTCCATTCCTCGCCGTGGTTACGGATCAGGCTTGTGGCCGGCCACGCGCAGCTCAGCTGTTCTAGATCTGAACAGGTCGTGCAGATCTTTTCGAAGTCGTCAACATCCCACACAATCTCTTCGCCGTCACGATATGACGACGGAGAGACATGACCCCCGCCAGAGGCGCAGTGTACATTCAAAAGTTCGAGGGTCCTGGAATGCCGTGCAATGCCTGCAGCAGCTGGGAGGGCTTTGACGTTGTCGATATCGATCACCAGATCTCGCAAGCCGGAGACGAGACATAGAAAGCCGTCGAGAGCGACAAGAGCCTCGTTTTCAGAATTATCATGATGTTGTAGTTCGAACGCCTTGAGATGTTTTGGGAGGTTGCGGGCCTTGCAGAGCTGATCAAGCAGAGTGTCGGCGCCGGTGCAATGGTACAGTCGGAGGTACTGCAGCTCCTGAAAGTTGATGACTTTGCACCAGGTGTCGGCACAGTGCCGTAGACTCAGCTTGTGTAGACGGAGTGACTTCAGGTTCTGAAAAGGCGTGCATTGGTCGAAGGGTAGCATTGAACCGAAGATGGTCCGGGTGATCAGTCCGGGCGCAGTCGCCGTGTCGTTCAACTCCCTTGACTGGATCACGTCGTCGGAATCGTCACCCGTGAAGTTGCAGTGCACAATCAGCTCTTCCAGACGATCTGCCGCCTTCTCCACGAAATACCCGCTGAGATTGAGGGTGTTGCGATTCTCGGGGTACAGCGCAAGCTTCTTCGCATTCTGAAACAGTGAGGCTTGAATTCGCTTGTCCTTCTTCAATTCAGGCAAGGCGTTACGATCGAAGTCGATGACTTCCAGCCATTTCATCTTGCGCTGCTTCCTGTAGAGGAGAAGAAGATTGTCGGTCGAGAATGGACGCCATGGGCACCAACTAAAGCATTCCATCGTTAGCGACTCCGATCTATCACGCGATACGCGAGGCAGGAGGGAGAAAACAAAGGCGTGGTATTCACCCGAACTCGCCGTCCTCGTCTACCGTTTTTGACCATCCGTACCTAAACTCCTCGAGTACATCTTCCGGCAGGAACTCGAGGATCATGCGAGTAGCGAAATGAGCTTGCTGTTCCTGGTTGCATCTATCGTGTACACCCGCCAGGTAGAGTCGGAGCTGTTTGATATGTTTGAGGCCAATGTTGCGGGGGTTGAGGAAGGCGGAGAGGTTGTTATCGTTCGGACTGCCGAGATCGAGGGCGACACTGCGGTATAGGAAGCGGACGGCAATCTTGTGGCATTCCTTGCTCACTAGACATACTCGCTTGAGATCGGTCGGGCGATTGACCTAGATCGCGTTAGTGACTGTTTTGTCCTGCCTCCATTATCCTGCCCTTACTCGCTCGATGATCAATCCTTTGATCTCCTCTGACAGACCGTCGAACGTTGTCTTGTTGCCCGTCTTCTTCGGCCGTGTCGCGATCGTCATGGTCTGTGTCTCCGTCTCCACCTGCGTCGCCATGTTCGCCGCTCGTCTGTGCCTTGTGCTACTCTTTCTGGTATCTCGATCTCGTGTAGTCCGTGTCGTCGGGTCTCAATCTTGTGAAGCAGGAAAAGCAAATCCGAGTCAGGAAATCTCGGTGATGTTGCACGATGAAGAAGGGTAAGAGAAGATGCAGAGTCACCGTAGGACCATCCAGAGTTTACAGTGACTGTAGACGCAACACCGCCCGGTTTCTTGGTAGTGAAGTACCGAGATCAAAGTGCTCAGCTCCAATCGTCAGCCGAAAGTGAGCTACTCCTGCGCAACGCAGACCGGTGGACAAGCCGGGAATGCCTGCAATTGGCAGCCTTGTCTGGGCCAGTGGAGTGCGAGTGGTAATAAAGTGAGGCGGTCGTCCTCGTTTTCTCAGCCTTGCTGATTGAGTAAACGACGATGTCCGCTGACTGAAGTGGAGCCTTGAGAGCTCGAGTGGCTAGCGCCGAAGCTGTTGCAGGCAGTGGAGTTTTAAAGTTGGTGAATTGATGGCGAAGTAGAATAGAGGACAGGCGGAGTGGAATGAACCGTGGAGTAGTTCTACGTCTGTGCGGTGAATGATGTTGCTCGGTCCTCGGGCGAAGTCTGATCGACGTTCGATGCGTTGAAACAATGAAAGAAATGTGAGATCGGCAAGACCTTCCACGAGTCGCCGGCATCAAAAGGAACGCGTGCATTCACGTGAAAGGTCCAGCAGAGGCACAGAACGAAGGTAAAAGTAAGGTGAGCTTCGTTCTTCACATGCTATCGAATCGAGCCAACTCCTCGCTATGTATTGCAATTCACGTCAGATGAGATTCCCGGTGGCCCATATGCCGGAGACACCTAGTCTTGCTTCTTCTCAGCCGGCCCGTCATGCTCATCGTCTCCATCGTCCTCGGACTGCCTCTCCATCTCAGCCGCTAACATGGCCTCCAAATCATCATCGTCGCCTTCACTCTCTGCCACATCATTCCCCGTCCTGTCCTCATCGTCGACTGGATCGCTTCCCGGAGTCGTCGTTGCCACAACCTTCGTCAGACTGCTCGTCCTCTCCAATGCCTCCTTCTTCCTCTTCTGCAGTCTCGAAGTCTCCAAGCCCTCCTCGCGCTCCGAGTCCTCTGCTTTCCTCTTCCGCTGGCTCGCATCGAGCGGCACAACAACTTCGCTTCGCACGCTGTCCGTATCACTACCTCCACCATCCGGATCATACTCAGAGCCGTCTTCTGTCTCGGTCCCGTCATCCGTGCCACTGGCCATGAATTCGGCAAACTCAGCGTCCACGTCATCCCATACATCCGGGATTTCCAATTCTGTAGGTGAAATGTCATCAGAGGGCATGTACTTCTTCAGCTCTTCGGTTTCAGGGTCCGTGTCAATATCAAGGGCCAGCTTGGGCACACCGTTGGGCTCGTCTTCGAGCTCCGTCTCTGTATGTGCGGCTTCGTCGTCCGAGGACGACAGCTCGTAACCTTTGCCCTCGAATGTCTCTGGAAGACCGGCGGCGCCGTTGACAGGCGCATCAGAGTGGATGCGATACGGGGATTCGTCGACCTTCTCCCACTGCATGAAACACGAGCTCAGCCAGTTCTGGCTTACGATAGCGATACGTCCAGATTTCTTCGCTGCTTGACGAACTTTCGCCGTTCGTCGTTCGGGACTCGCAATGACGTGAGTTGTCTTCTTGGTGATGTTCTCCGTGATTGTGGCTCCGAAAGATCTGGCCCAGATGGCTGTGTCGTTTGTGTTGAGGTCTTGTCCAAGGGGGATCACGCCCGAGAAGACGATGTGCACGCCGGCGAGGACCTTGGCTTTCATTGATTGCATGATCGGTGCCGCATCGGGAATCGTGTCGAGTTGGTCAATTGAGCGCTTCTTGCCATGTCCCGGGCGCAGCTCAGCAACACGGCCGCCCTTGGAGCCTGTGGACTTCTGGTCGAATTCGGCGTAGTAAGCAGTGTGGATCCCGCGAAGGTGTTTCTCCAGATAGAACAATTCTTCATCATCGTCTTGGAGGAGATTTGATCGATACTTGTGGATGTTCGACGTCTCAGCGAGTGGTTGCTTCTTGATCTCACCATTCTCCGCTAGTATTTCAGCTGCTGCCTCTGCGGCGGGAGATGCTTTGGCTTCGTTTTCGAGCTCGTCCAGAATCTTCTGCTTTTGTAACAGTGGTCGATCTTCGACTTGTGCGGCGATGGCTTGTTCTTGCTCGTCAGACTTCTCTTTCACACTCTTCGCATCCTGCTTTCCTGCCATAGAAACGAGTTGGTCGATGGCTGACACCTCGCCGTTCGCCTGGGATGTGGAATCCGTCGTCGTCGCGTTGTCGTTGGGTCTCTTCGATGGCACACGTTCCATAGGCACCGATTTCTCCAACTCCTGTCGCTTGGGCAAAAACATGCCATTGATGTCGCCGACGCCAGGGAAGAACTCGAACGCGTTGACCTTGATCAAGTTCGGCGTCCAATGCCAGACATCAGCGCGATCATCGATGATAACGACCATGCGCGTATCGGCTGGGAACAGCCTCTTCAAGTTCTTCACCGTGATACTGCCGTTCTCATCTCTTGATAGGATGCGATCTCCGAAGACCTTCCTGTCTGGATCTACGATCTTGGCAATGTTGTCCGCATATGCTCTTGTGCCCATGGTGTATATGTGCAGCTCGTAAAGCTCAGACATGTCTCTGAGGAAGTCTTTCAAGCCAGGCCGTAGCTTGACGTAGTACCATGTCCTCCCGTCGTCCGCCAGCTGAAATTGGCACACGTCCTGCAGTGCTTTCCAATTGGGATTTGTGGGATCATTCTTCCACTCGCCGATGGTCGGCTCCACGTTGGCCTGGATGATGGTCTGATCAAGATCCACCACCAAGCTCAACTTTCGGGTGTCCAACAGCCGCCTCTTTCGCTCCTCGTCTACCTTTGCGGCCTCGTTCTCTGAGACCAACAATTCTGTCCTTCCATGAACAGTGTTGATCGTCGCCCGCGACGTGCCCGCTACTGTCTGGTTATACGTCGTCCGCTGGCTCATGTCCTTCCCGCACTCAATGCACATTCCTCCAAACTGCGACTCATGGGTACATGCTTCTTCGATCTGCGCGACTGCAGTCCGCTTCGCAATGACCTGTCCAACGCGCACATCGAGCGTTTTTATCTTGCCCTCCAGCTCACTCTCAAAGTTCGCCGGCCATGTGCGCGTCACCGGTATGTACTCGCGTTCATCCTCGCGGTTATCCTCGTTGTACTCCAGCTGCGTGCTCTTGTACTCGTAGACAAAAAGCGGCGCGTTGATTTCGATCTCATCGCCTGGTTTGCGGAGGAGTTTCGTGACCGTGACCGGGTACAGGAGGCTTTCGGGCGTCCACAGGCGCATTGGAAAGGTATTGTTTGGTGGGAATCGAACTGATGGATTGAGTGGTGTAATGCTTTACATGGTATGTCTGCTAGGAGGACACATTCATGCACGTCGACGAAGTCACTCATGCATCACAATACGACGAAACTGGTAGTTTATGATCGATTGGAGAAGTTGAGCAAGTCGCGTGCCGACGTCACTTTGATGCAGTAGTAGCGAGTGATGATTGATGCTTTTGGGCGATGAGCGTGGGTTGGCGTGGAACTGAGGCGTGTTTTCGTTCGTGTGTCGTGGTGTTTTCGTCGTGTTGGTAGATGACGTTTGTTGTCGTGAAATCCGGACAATAATGGGGTGTTTTTGGTAATAGGCTGGGCTGGCGCGTGTTGGAGTTTGGAGCCGGAGCTCCAGCTTTATGCCTTTCAGAAGTGGGGACCGGAGAGGCTCTTGAATGTGACTTTGTGACTGGCCGCTAGTCTGTATGCGGCGTAGCTCTGAAACCATCCCTCGAAAGGAATGCACGACATCACATTCAACTTTCCTCACAACTGTCATCAGCCTCCTTGTCACATGCTTTTGACCACTGCTTGTTGGAGCGTGTCCTCACTCATACGCCACGAATCTCTCTGCTCGCGTGTCTACGCATGCGCATAGTGTATTGCCGTGAAAGACGAGACGCGTGGCCTTGATATCAAAGAAACGTGACTCTTCACGCGATTTGCAAGGGATCTCGACTTTCAGCATCTCCCACCAGACTACTTTCTGAGGATCCAGCAGTAAGCTGCGTGCTGTTGTAACCCTCGGGAAAGCGTGGGACGACAGATGAGAGTCTCCGAAGAGAGCATGCTGAGTCCGTCGGTCGCGTTTCGCCGGATTAGGAAAGAGCAGAGACAAGATGAACCATGTTTCCGCAACGAGACGCGACCTCAGTCGAGATGACCCCTACTTATCGCTGCATACAAGGACTACTGTTCGACGCCGTTACACTTGATCTGATCGAACTGAATGCATCAACGGCTTACATCTAACAGTATGCATGATAAAGGTATACAAGCAACACGACAAGTCTAGAGGACCACCGCCAGCGCCACTCTACCTCGCACGTACAGGCACGCAGCGTAACTCAAACTCCGGACTCTGCCGATTCATAGCATCCGTCCCAGGCTGCCGTTCATCAGGAAAGCTACCCTCATCATACGTCACCACCCAGCTGTTTTACTCATCAAAGCTCATCAATCCCATGCCTCCACATCTGGTTCAACGGCCTGGCCGAATAGGTCGAGACCTTCAACAAGTCCACCATCTGGTCATCACTGACCTCCAATTCCTTTCTGGCCAAAAACCACCTCTTGCCCTCCGTGCAAGGCGGACTCGTTAGACTGCCGTCATACGACCAAAAGTGCTCAAACCCACCAACCTCTTTCATGGCAAGGCTGAGATCAATCTCCACATCCTTCATCTTCTCCGCTGACATGTACCCAAGGTATGGAGGCAGCTGTTCGACGAACTCGCTCGCCTTTTCGCCTGCTCGGATCCGGAAGCCTACGACAGCGCGAGGCGTGCCGTCGGCCTTGGTGTGCACAAAGTGAAGCTCGGCTTGAGACCGGACGCCGTCAATGGTGTGTTCCGATGGAGTATGAGTGTGCCAGCCGGCGAAGTAGACCGTCTCTGGGCCTTTGGCGAGGGTCTCAAATGAGAATGATGCCGACTTGTTCTGGGATGGATCGACGGTGAAGGTTGGACCATATCCCCAGTTTGAGTAGTTCCCGGAGACAGTTGGGTACGACCAGGAGACTGAGGCGTTGGAAGCGAGATCATGGGTGGAGAGGATGGGCACGGGGCTTTGTTGTTTACCGATGTGGCAGAGCTCCCACTCTGAAAGGATCGATCAGTACGCATTGACCAAGAAGATAAGTTTGGGAGATGACAAACTCGAATCCTGACGGCCCCAGTCGTCGGCCGAGACGTACAGCCACGATCGTTCGGCTCCTTCCACCACTTCGTCGGATCGTTTGTGCAGATGATCAGGACAACCGACCACCAGGCTCGAAGCGGCCAACAGGCTCAACACATTTGTCAAGCCCATGCTGAATTTGGATCGGAAGAACAGGCGAATCAAGTATGGTCGGAGATGGACTGCACAGTGCTCGATCGATGGCCTTGGAGTACGACGCAAGCAACCTCACTCCTACGAACGGACGAGAAGCTGATCTTATACTCAGCTTCCATTGAGGTCCACATTTCCCCGGAGGCCCCTTCGACCCCAGCCTTAAACCTGGGCCAACCGCAACAACCGCATCATACGGAGGTAGACCTCAACGACCCCAACACAGCCCTCTTACAAGCGAGAGCGATACCCACAACTGGCTCCGCTATAACGGAGTGCCGCAACTCGCTTATCCAACTGCAGCGAAAAGAGTTCGGAGAAGACAGTCGTATCCACACCAATAGACGGTGATCCTGGCTGCGAGATTCGGGAGCGACGTCAAGGTTTCGAAAGCCGCGCAAATTCAGGAGAAAAGGCCGTTGATTGCTGTATTCGCCAAGGAGAGTAGGTCCTTTACCTAGATGCACTAGAAGAGTCGAAGAATCTCCGCTGGCTTGGGTCCATATGTCGCGTTACTTCCCCGTCGCGGCCTCAGCCACTACCGCCAATTTTGTCTCCTCATGATATCGACCTTCCTCATACCAGCAGTCCCTCCGATCCCGCCTCGTAAGCACGTTTCTATTGTCGAAGCAGCCAAGATCAAGAGTTCGCTTCGCTTGAAACCGACAAGTGGTCTATTGTCTCGCTCGGCTTGGACGTAGATCACCCCTCGTCGGCCAAGGAAGTGGATATCATTGAGCACGAGCACTTCGAGTGAAAGACTCCAATATCCTTGTAGTGCCTCTCCATCTCTTGATAACGTAGACATCGAACCGCCGCGACCGTCGTCTTTGCGATACCCTTTGTCCACCCAGAGCCCTGGCGGGTATGACCCAAGGACGTCCATAGAACTAGCCAGACTTGTCTCGGCACTATCGCGACACAGGTCAATGATACCGCACGTGCTGAAGTGCCAAGCCATATCCCAGTCAACCGGGCCTGCGGGGATCACGGAGGTCAAGAACAACCCTCGAACAAGCGCCACTGTCGAGAACGCTGACTATAGATCGCGTTCTTGTACCTCTGGGCAACAATGTCGCACTCGTCCAAAAGGAGACAAGCCGTGGAGCCAACAGAACTCACCATCTTGATCCGTGACGTCGAATACAGCTGACAGATCCGCCGTCTCTCTTGTCCGTCTTGGAAGCAAGGGCCGGCACATCGCCGCGTTACGGGTCACGGACGAGGACGGGCACGGGAAAGGACAAAGCCGGAGCACAAAGCAAGAGGGGATTTTGGAGAAGGAGTTCGCGTTGAGAGAACGATCCTCCACTTTATGCAGCAAATCTGTGGAGAGGACTCCACCTCGATGGGTTTGGAGGGCGTTTGCGGAGGCGGAAGGCCTCACAGGATGGGGCTTGAGAGAAGGAAGTGCACTTCGGCCGCGTTGCCATGATTGCCCAATCTTGCTGCCTTGGACCCCAATCCGCGCCAAATCATTCTACCGCCATGCGCATGCCATGTGCCATCTTCTGGGCCTACTGAGAGCATAACCCTGCCGTACCGCTCGCAGCATCTTCGGCTCGTCACCGCGAAACCTTCACACAGCCCTACCGTCGAGACAATGACCGTGCACAAGGCAGTGCACGTTGTTCGGCGTAGTTCTTCAGATGTCGGTGTTCATCCCGAGTAGTGGGTCCACCAAGACCTACGCTAGACCGCGGCACTTTCCTCGTTTGAGCGCAAGACTTGTGTGGAACCAGAATCTGAGCCTGACTTCAGACCGTCAAGACCAGCTCGATGTCCTTGTACTGCCGGGTGCTGGAGGCTCAAAATGTACCGAGTGCCCAACGGATGCTTTGGCAAGTTCCATTGTTCGAAGCGATGATATGCGTGGGCATGGGTCCAAATATCTTACGCGCCCACGTCAATCGCAGCCACATCCTCCGTTTCCATGATGCTCGACCTGATGCACCACGTTCCTGACCAGCACGTTCAATATTTCGCCCTCGAGTCCCAGCCTCGCCTTGCCGTCATTTTCTTGGAAGTTCCCCACAGCTCCAACCTCTTCATCGAAAAGGACCGTCCTCTCCATCAAGAGCATCGCAGCGTCAGGACATTCGCGCTCCATCCTCGCCTCCGCCTCCCTTCTCGACTCTTTCATATCTACACGGTCTGCTTCCCATGTCTGCCTCGTTGCTCCATCATTTCCCGTGAAGGACTGAAATGCATCCAGGATCTCATTCGCGGTCGTGAGCATTGAAGAGACATGGAGATACTCGTTCTTGATCTCCTCCCAGCGTTCTAGTAATGTAACAGCGACTGTGCCCGACCAAGCGCTCGAGCTCGCAGCGAACTTCCCCGTCCCTTTGCCATGAATCGTTGCGCTCTGCCACTGACGTCGAAGCCTAGATTGTCTGAGACAAGCGCTCGCTCCAAGTCGCAGCCCGTTGCGACGGCACACCATTCAATTCTGCCGACTTCTGCTTGCTCGCGTAGGTATGCTATGACTCTTGCTCTTTCTTTGTATGGTGGGAGAAGATTCTGGACAGCTTCATTGCTGCTGTCGTGGCACCACTCTGCTGCGACGAAACGAGGAATACCGGCGACAACGGCGGCGTCGATGAGAGACTTCTGGCGATCGTAGGAGCCGGCTGGTTGCGTGCTGAAAAGGCCTTGCGGTTGAATGGTCCGGAAGAGTGAGGTCAAAATGGAGGGCGTGAATTCGATTTTGTGGACGGTTAGGGTAGATGTCGCCTCGGAAAGCGATTGAGTATGCGTAACAATGTGAACCTCGTAGTTGGGAGACGTGAGAGCTATGGCTATGCTTGTAGAAAGTCGATTGTCCTATGAGAGGATCAGTTCTGGTACGCAGCACAAGACCTACGGTCGACTTACGCCAAGGACAAGGACCTTGCGAACACTAGGATGATATCCATTCGTGGCCGCCATGGGTCAGTATGGAATGGATATTGCTGTGAAGACTGTTTGAGGTAGCAATACTCAAGAAGAGGAATATCGATATCTCGGTCGAGTGGCGCCTCCTCATTTATGGCTTTCGTCATGCATCGAGTCCAGCTTATGTTCGCATGCTATTACTGTTGCGTCCCGGAGAGCATCATCACAGCGGCGAATAGCGTCGATCATGGAGAATGGCCCTTACACAGCCAAAATGTCACTATCGTTTGCCTGGTTGCTGGATCTCGCAATTTCTCCCCGCGTAATCGCCATCGGCCATTTCATCATTTCGTTCCACGCCGCAGGTATTTGTTGCTGTATTAATGGCACTTGCACCCCAGCGATACCACGGAGCCAGGGAACACTATCAGATACGAGTTCCATGAGAGCAAATGCGTGGGCGAGAATCACCATGGCCCTTGGCGTCCGCATCTCGATTTGCTCCGTAAATCGTTTGGGCAAACGAGACGGCATCGCAGCGAGACGATAGCACGCTTCAAGAGGATGCATTGTGGCATCGTCAATACCTTTGTGCACCAGAGAGATGTATGCGATCGCCTCTTGGTAGGCAGATCTATCGGTCGGCGTCATGGCTTCATAGTCCTCGGCGAAGGTCAGCAGCGATTCGAATGGCCGGCCCTGGGCTTGCTGGAATAGTTCAGCCTCCTCTGTGAGAGCGCTCCTGCCAAATTGGATGCCAGCAACGCCCAAAGATTCGCCCACCGTGGCCTGCAGGCGCAGATCATTGAGGTAGCTCGTCTCTTCCGCGAGACGCAGCCAGGTTGCAACATCTTGAGTCTGCAAAGCCGGATCATGTTGCATCTCGCTGAGGACGAAAAGAGCGTGGAGTGTCATCAGGACCGATCCAAGGTACGCAGCATCGCTACTTTCTTTGATCTGTGCCGAAAGAGCGGTTTGGTGTTCAGACATGGCGCGATGCCAATACATGCGAGCGTCAAGAAGCATATCGCGGCTTAAAGGGTCCATGTTGTTCTCGTAACTCAGTCTCGCAGCAGTCGTGGCGTCTTGCTGAGATACACTCGTCAGGTGGGCGTTCGCACTCCTCCGGGATATTGTGGGTGCTTGTCTCGATGCTTGCAATGCAGCCAGAGCAAACATGGCGTCCATCAAGATGCGATGATCCATTGCTAGTAGAGGCGCATCATATCTCCAGAAATCAATGGACAGGGAGAAGCTCTGAAGACAGATCTTTGTGTCAGTACAACGGTCTTCACACCGGACGCTGCTATAGCTGACTGACTTACCTGCGATGTATGTGCCGTCCATTGGTGCATCAGACGAAGCTCTAATCTCGGATGGAAGTCGTTGAGCTTGTCGAGTTCGACGCTGGGCACCGCCGAAATGGCTGGGTCCGTGACAGGCCTCGGGGCAGCTGAAGCATCAGACCGCGCTCGCGGCGCGGGCGGTACGTATTCGCACGGAACATTGTGGCGCGCGCAGGCGGAACATCTTGGTTTGCCCTCATCGCACTTCACGATGGAAGAATGACTGTTAGCAAGAATGTCCTACTGTTGGACAACACCCTCGGCGGATAGACCTTATGTCGTACCTTGACTTTTCTCGCCTTGCATCTGATGGGGGAGTCAGCTCATGCGCTCGTGCCGATGTCCGAAAGATCTTTCGATAAGCCTACCGCCGACACCCATCGCGAGTCTTCTTGTGGTTCAGACGCGGCATCGTAGCTCAATACAAGCGATACCGACCTGGAGTGTTCGAGTCCTCCCACCGAGACCGATCCCGAGACCGTGTTTGGCCTGATCAACTCGGCCGAGATAACGCGTCACAATGCTCGGTCGTTCGGGGACAATTTCGAGGAGCTGCGAGACCGAATCCTCGTCTTCGACACTTCTTGTCGCTGTTCGCTGTGTTCGGTACAAAATCCGAGTCTCTTGCCTCGTGTTGTTGTCCATTAATTGACGCTAGAAGAGGGGAGATCGCTGTGCACTGCTGACGTAATGCAACGTCGAAATTCTGAGAACATCACAATCCACGATATTAGCCTGTTTTTAACGAATTAATGCACTACAACCATGAGGGCTAGTAACAAGGCGTTTGCTAAGTATAAAGCGAACAGTCTTAAGAATATCTAGATAATTATAGACAAATATAGCGTATACCGAACGACGTTATAGTATCGAGCTAATAGACTAACCGAATCTTAAGCTAAACGCGACGAGAATAACATAATTCTTTTATACTAATAAGAACGCACCCTCGTGCGTTTTATCGATACTCTAATACGTAGAGGTATACTACTAACACCTTCTATAGTTCGTAACTTCGCTTACGATATTATAAAGGTATTTCTAAGCTATTACTAGGTATCGGACTTCGTTATAAGGCAAGGCGATTATATCGATTCGAAATACCTTAATCCCCTCGATAGAAATCGTAAGCACGTAGACTCTAAACGGCAATATTAGTTATATTACGACCTCCTTAGCTTTAAGATCGAGTAATATAGTATTAAGCGAGAGAATAGGTATAATATAGATAAGAAGGGCTTCTTAATAGATATACTTTAGAAGTTAAAGCGAGTCTTTATAAAGGAGCACTTCCTCGTAGGTAGATTAATTAGTAATATATAAGACGGTAGTCGTAAATAGATTACCTTAATAGCATATATCTATACTAATCTAACTTTACTACTACCGGCATTAATCTATAAGGTAGTAACTAGCAATATCTAGTCCTCGTAGCTCTAGGACTTCGATATAAAGTAGCACTTCGCCTTCTTCGCATCCTTACCGAACGGCTAGACTAATAATAACCTTAGACTCTACTAGCTAAAGAAGGTATTCGAGCCTCTTATACAAGAGAAGGCTAGCAACAGAGAGCATCGGCTACTTATAATTAATAGCTATAGATTACACGTTAATATAGAGTTCTTATAGTTTTATATATTACACCGCATCTTCGTAGTAGTATTTCTACCTTATTTAACGCACCGCTTATAGCCTCTAGATGTTAGTTTATTCGGTCTATTAGCTAGCTTCTATAGCATAGAACTATTACGCTATATTTACTAGTCTAAGGGACTCTTAGCGGTTATAAAGCGTAACTATAAGAAGTATAAAGATATCGCAGTATATAGAACGCTAGCTAGTAATCCTACTAGTAATAAAACTAATTCTTACTGTTGTTAAGTTGCATATGCGTGCCTTATAATATACGACTATACGTTACGTAAGCGGCATTCGCCGCTACGCTCGGCGTCGTATTATTCACGTATCCTTAACGACCTTACCTAAGGTCTAGGGCTAGGCTATGCCTTAGCCTTCCTTAACAATTACCTCCCTCCTCCGAAGGAGACGTCTCGGCTCCTACGACTATCTTACGTTCGGCCTACCGAGCGTAG
>JALRMM010000033.1:0-146153 GCA_026122155.1 Zymoseptoria crescenta
GAACTTAGAGAAAAAAGAGAAGAGGTAGAATCCGAAGTTCTAAACTTAAAGCCCGACTCGCGCTCGACTCGCTAGGCTCGTACGCGACTTACTAGCCTTGCCCGCGACTCGCAAAATCGCTAGACTCGCGTTTTGGATTTTCGTGACGTACGGACCGGTGCTTCTAGTTAAACCTAGTAGGCTACCTTCCTTTATTAACTACGTAAACTATCTTTATTACTCGTACTATAGGAAGTAGCGGAAGTAGCTTAATCTATATCGAATACGGAATCCTAGCTACGGCGGAAGTAGCTTAATCTATATCTAATGCGATATCTTAGCTATACTAGAAACGTCTCGATATCGATATAGTCTTATTTAATACGGTCCGGATTAATGTAACAATTATTAGATATTAGTCCTTCCACTATAGACTAGTAGTTTCTCGCATAATACTAAGGGGGGGACCCCCTTAAACCCCCCTATTACCTCTAGCGGCGCTCTACGAGCACCTATAGTAGGCTTTTAATATATCGATAGGATTAATAGCATTAGTGTCGACATTGCTAATATAGACGTGTTGTTAGTAATGTTGCTAGAGGTTACGTGCGCGGGCTTCGCCCGGCGCTAACGAAGTTTCAGCCAATCAGAGCGTGTGCTTCTTAGTGCAAATCGCCAGGGGGAATGCCAAGAAACCCAAAAGAATCTAGCAAGCTTCGCTTGCAAAGAATGGAGAAACCGGCGTGCAGCGTTCAACGCCATGTCTTTCATGCCGGAGACAAGTCCTACAGGCACTTGCTGATGATCGCTTCCGAGCGTCGAGAGTGGTTCTTTCCGGACAGAGCTGGCGAAGATTGTATCGACAAGATATGAGGACGAGAAGCGTACCGTCGAGCGTGCTGGTATGTCAGGAAAACGCCCACGCAGCGCTGCCGCTGACGTAGCAGGACGGCGTAATAGGCGTCTAGACAAGCGGGTGTGTAGATTTGTATGCACGGGTTCGCGCACAGTAATCTAGCTGAAAAGGAAGTTGTACGGGAAAGTTAGCAGAACGTTCTTCGTGGCCGTGCATGTGCATGTTGTTAGCTATACATGCACGTCTGTAGGCGATATAGCAGGATGACCTCAAAGTCGTACAGGCAAGTATACTAGGTAGGTGAGCGTTCATAAATGCCAGATAGCCTTACGCGTAATTGTTGCTGTCCTGCCAATTTATCTATTGCGAATCCGGGTATCTCAGACGTATAGTGTATGGTCCTACGTTTGCATGGCGCTCACGAGTGATCCTCCCTCACAGCTGCACCACTGTCGTCGTACTTCCGCCGTTCTTCCTTGGTGTTCTTCGAACGATCGACCTGCACCTTTCCAGTGCCGACCTCACATACCCCTTCGCTGATACTCGCCATTCTCACTCGGCCGCCACTGTTCAACATCGGCACATCCTCGCCACCTTTCTCCTTCTTTTGATCACCCTCCTTAGCTCCACATCCAACGGGCACTCGACACCTCTCTCGACTCTGCTCATCTGCCGTCCTCCAAACGACCTCTCTGACCTCGATCCCGACTTTCTCAATCGCATCCATGGCCCAGATAACATCCAAATGCTCGTATCCTTCAATCACCTTCTGATGCACCACTCTGACGTGCGGTTCTCTGCCTCGATCGAACCTCCTCAATAACCTTCTGCCGTCTACCAAATCGTCCTCTCCGCATACCCACAACGCCAGTGGTGGAAATCGCTCATCGTACCACGCGAACTTCCCTCGACTCTTGTCGTGATGTCGATGCCCAGGTTGTGGGCAGTGGAAACCAGCCAGGTTGCGCTGGAGCTTTCTCCGTCCGGATGCCGCCGTATCGGTTCTGTGCTCGGCGTAGTGCTTCTTGACGACTTCATCGTCTTCCTCATCCTCTGCGTCCTCCAATTGGCCTTCATCCCTCGTTGACAAAATGCACTTCTGCTTCGCGAAGCCTTCCTTTCCCAGCCACCATCTCATGCTCTCCGCACTGACATATACCGGCGCAGACTGAAACATACGATTCCGCAAATCTCGTTCCCATCGACTATCCGACCAGCCAAAAAGGAACGAGTAGACGTGATATCCCATCCAGGCAAATGGTGCCGCCGGCAGCACTCGATGCGCGAACATCATGATCGGGATGAAACTGTGTATGCCAAACACCATCCTGAACATTGCGGGAGTGAGGACCTGCATGAAGCGAAAGTACGCCTTGCGAATCAACGAGCCTGAATATGCCGCGGGTGCCAACGCACAAAATATCGAGATTTTCCGCCCTAAATCTGGGCATTGCTCCTTTGCCAGTGCCACGAATGTCTGCGTCGTGCCCTGCGAATGCGCGACCAGCGCAAGTTTGGAGAATCCCGTCTTGAACAGCACACGGTCGATGAGCGCCGACAAGTCCATGACGCCCATTTGCCGGATATTCCAGGCCCACATGCGCGGATCGATGGGCGAGAGCGAGGCATGACGAGGATTGAAGCCACACCGGTTGTTGCCCAGCCAGACGTCGTAGCCAGATTTGCAGAGATAGAAGGCGAGGCTGTCGTCGGAGTTGGCGCAAAAAGCGAGAGCAGATTGTAGAAGGCCGTGCATCAGAAGGATGGGGTATCTAGGTTTTTGTTCATGATCTCGAGGGTTGTAAATGTGCCAGAGCTCGATGACGAAGCCGTCTTCGGTTTGAACGTCAAAGACTTCGGCGTCGAGACCCACGCGGCGGGCGTAGTAGGCGATGGACGTGCAGAGAACATCTGGGCCGCCTTCCGTTGGAACAAAGTCGCCGTCTTGAGGTATGCCCTTCTCACCAGATGGCGTTTGTGAGCCTCGTGCGTGCTTTCGTCTCGACCATTCCTTCTCTGCGGCTCTTCGCTCTACCCGTCTTTTCTTTTCTTCCTCCAAAAATGGCCGGTACTCCCTTCGTCCTCTCGATGTCACCACTTTCCTGATGCCTGTCACGATCGCACCCATAACGATCCCCATCAAGAACATAAGTGACAATACCGACGAAGTCGCGCGAAAGAAAAGGCACTGCAACTCTCTCATTCTCGTCGGCGGTCCGTACAGCGGTAAAGGTGGAAACAGTGGATGCGTCCTCGAAGGCGGCAGTGCATCTCCCAGCGGTACACCTGTCTCGTTGTCTTGCTTCGCATCGCCACTACCTGGCTCACCCTTTGCCTTCAAGTTCGACTCTCGGGCATTCCGCGGCTGACGTCCTTCCAGTTCATCTTTGAGGCGGTTGAGCTTCAGAGCCTCGTCGACCGGTATGGTGGGTAAACGTTCGCCTGAGACAGTCTCGATCACCGGGTCTAGAGGCGTGATGAAGATGGCTTTGGAGGCTTGGGTGCTGCCAGTTTGAGACGTCTCCTGTGAGGGATGCAGTTGGGCAAGATGTTGAGCTTGACGAGCAAATTCCATGGCCTTGGAATCGGATCCATTTCCTTCTCCCGCGAGTAGTGGTTTTTCTTGTTCCTCTAATTCGGCCATGGTGTCCGCATGTCCTTGTGTCCAGAGATCATATATGCACGACGAAAGTACCAAGAAGAACGCCAGTGTAGAACTAGGAGAATGAAATTGGGTCTAGAACCTTGAGAAGGAAGGAAGCGAAGACACGACAAGGAAAGGAATAAGAACTGTGCTCCATGCTCAAGAACCAAGGCAGAGGCAGGACATGGTTAGGATTACGGCTGTCTTGAATAATCCAGGGAGCTTGAACGCTTTGTTTGGGCCGGTCTACCGAGTTCATCTTAAATCCAAGGCAGGCGGCATTGTGGATCTCGCCTACTTTTCACCAGTCTCGCACAGCGCCAATCAAGCCGCCGCATGATGTGTTCGCACGAGATAAGGTACCTTGTGTAGCCATGAATAATTATGAAACTCATGTCAAATTCATTGACGATGACGAGGACTGGCAGACGGGCCAGCCATGGATGACGAAGCATACCTACCTTATTGCGACCGCGCAGATGATTCCTGAACACCCACGCCCGCGACACTCGAACACGAGCACGATAGGTCGAACTCCAATGGCCGAGCGCGCACGATACCGGCATCTCCAGATCAATGCAGAGTCGAAAACGAGTCGTCGATAGCCGTCGAACGTGGGCATGGATTGACTTGTCGACGTAAGCTCTACTTCCAGTACGGGTGGTGGCTACTCCGTTGCGGCCACACGCTGTACAAAACCTCGTAGGATGTTCAAGACTCTCTCCTCTGTCTCCTGGCCGGGTACGACCCTTCCGCGTCTGTCAATCCGCCCTTTCTACATATCCCAAGATTCTCGCGCCGCTCCTCCAGCAACACCCGTTCTCAATCATACAAATCATCCTCCTCGGCGGTGCCGTTCCTCTGCATCGATCCTCTCGCCGACCCACCACCACTCTCACCATGACTCTCCTGCGTCATCTTTCCCTTGCCCTTTCCTGCGCGACTGCTCGCCGGTCTGACAATGCCCGACGATGCCATGCCATCGTTCAAGGTCATGCGATCCGTGCGGATGATATACTCATCCTCATCGGCCGCGGTACCAGAAGCGCCGTTGTTCCCATCCGTGAGTTGCGCGGGAGGCAAAGTGTGGCTCGCAGCGCTGGGCAACTGGTGCGTATACGCCGCCGAGCCATTGGTCCCTGCACTGCTTCCACCGCTGCCACTGCCTGACCCGCTTCCATTCGCGGCTTTTCCCAAACGTTTCATCGCGTCGACGAGTTTCGACCGCTTGGAGTACGCGGACTGGGACTGAGACTGCTCAGAAGATTGCGTAGAGAAAGAGCCATTCTGTTCGCTCGTCCGGCCTTTCGCGCCTCCAGCACGATCATTCCCGTTTGACGGCGTGGGCAGACGGAGCGGAGCACTGGTGACATTTTGCTCCCGTAGTTGCGGTCCCTCGATTGCGTTCCTCTCCTCCTTCTTCCCTGTCTTTCCCTCAAACGTGTCCCGCACCATCTCGTAATGCCTCAACTCATCGACACTTACACTAGGCACCAAGTCACCCTTTGCACGGATAAAGTCCTCTTCGGTGACCAAGACATCAGTGTCGGCGGCAGTGGAGTGATGGTCGAAATAATACGCCACTGAAATATTGCTCTGTCCTCGTGCGGCGCGGGCGGCGTTGATGCTGGCAACGCGGGAGTCCACGGAGCGTGCAGAGCGCGTTACGGCCTTGAGCATGGCGTCGGAGCACAAGGCGTAGAGATCGGCACCCGTGAAGGTGAAGGGCAGGGTTTGCGCCACTCGCGAAAGGGAAAGTTGCGGGTCGAGTGTGAATCTGGTAACTTGTGGTCAGTATAGGTGAATTGTGGAGCGGATGGAGGAATACGAACTTTCTCGTGAGCGCCTGCAAGATAGTCGCCTGTTTCTCGTGCGTGTCGCTGATGCCCAGGTAGAGCATCTTATCGAAACGTCCAGGACGAAGAAGAGCCTGATCAAGCAAATCCGGTCGATTGGTGGCACCGATCACAAAGACACCCCCTCCACTCTCATCTCCATCACTCATACCATCCAGCTCCGCCAGTAATTGCGACACAATACGATCCATGACACCACCACTGTCACCCTGGTTTCCACGTTTCGGCGCCACAGAGTCCAGCTCATCGAAGAATACGGCGCAAGGTCTCGCATCGCGGGCACGTTGAAACACCCGACGGACGTTTGCTTCAGACTCTCCAATGTACATGTTGAGCAACTCGGGACCCTTGACCGAGAAGAAATTGAGACTGAATTCCGTGGCGATGGCTTTGGCGAGGAGCGTCTTTCCGGTACCGGGTGGACCGTAGAAGAGGATACCGCTGCGCTTCTTGAGGCCTTTGGCGAAGAGCTCGGGGCGGGAGAGGGGCAGTTGAATGGTTTCGATGACGGCGTCTTTGACGTTGGTGAGGCCACCGACGTCGGACCATTGTACATTGGGAATCTTGGGGGCGCCGATAGCATCGGCAAAGTTTTTGCGCGCGAGATCGACCGCGGCGTCGAAGTCGGCTGGGATGACAGATGTTGCGCCTGCTCCGCCTGAGAGTTGAATGTCTTTGACGGTAATGGCGCCTTTGGTCGGTCCGGATTTGGTCGACGCGAGAGACTCCAGACGTTCGGCTTTGGCGACGATGGCGCGGTCGACGACATCAACGAGATCTCCAGCGACTAGAGCGGCGGTTTTAACTGCGATCGAGCTGAGATCGACGTCCAATGCTAGCGGTATGCCAGACTCAGTCACCACATCTCGTAGGATACCCTCTCTCTCGCCCTCGTCAGGTGCAGACATTTCCAACTCATGCGTGAACAAGCCACGGACAGAGTCAGGGACTTTATCAAGATCCGTCGTCGTTGCGATCATTACCCGGCACGTCTCCAAGACGCCTTTCAGGGATGCAGCTGCGCGCTCGGCGTTTAGCACTTCCAAGTGAGTGATGCAGATGGCAGTGAAGTCAGGTCCACAATCCATTGCTCTCTCACAGCGAGCTTCAAGAAGTCCTGCCGCTTGCACATCTACACCAGCACCACCTTCTGAAACGATGTCGTGCGCATCGATCGGGAAGAAGTGAATGCCGAGATCAGCGCAGGCTTTCTCGACCGTGCGAGCTTTGCCGATATTGCGCTGCGTCGAGGTTATGAGCACAGTCAATGGCGGCATACCCAAGTGCACCGCACGAGGACTGATGGACACTGATATCAATTCCCTCAGACGTCGCTGCAGAGGTGAGATGTACGGTGGGGCAGCTTCCGGCATGCCTGTAAGCGAGCTGGCGGAGACTTGCTTTGGCTGCATTCTCCTTACACCGAGGTAGTACTGCCATGTGCTGGACGAGGCCTGTGGGAGTCTGCGTCTGTCGTCTCCGGATTGGCGCATTGTCATCTTCGTAGGGTCGATCGAGGCTGCATTGCCCCAGGTCTCAGCGTCGGGTGCGTCGAAGTCGTCGGACTGCGGGACGTTGATGTCTTCGATGAGGAACCACGCCACGTTTTTCGGGGCATGTGACTCGCGAGAAGCATTGTCGGACCCGCCCATATATGACAGAAGGGCACCTGCGCTGCTACCGTCCTGCTCGACTTCGCCTTCGTAGATGGACCGACCCAATGACTCGTCAATCTGAATAGCAATGACATCGCCCGGCTTGACAATCCGGTGCTTTTCCTCAAAGTACTGCTTCAGATTCGCATACAACGTGTTGTTCAAAGATCTCTCCGTCGAGATCGGAGTGACAATCTTTCTCAGCGTCACCTCCGACGCAGTGGGAGGAAGCACACCCGAAGAGCCAGGTCGTGGAGTAATCGGTCGCTTCAAGCTTGGCTTTTGCTTCTTTGGCATGGCTGACATGCTGATGTTGGTCGGCTCTTTCAAGTTGGCCAGCAAGACGGGCGAAAGGTACATTATCGCCGCCGTCGAAGAGTTCGTGTTGGTCGCCAATGAAGAGATGCTGTCCCTGCGGTTGCGACCATAGCTGACCGGATAGCGTGGTGGTCTCTTCGACATACTCTCCGGGAGTGTGTACACCTTCGCTGGCCGCCAAACCTGCTCGGACTCATCGGCCAGACCCTCAAACGCACTCATCAGAGGGAGCACAGTGCTCTGCGCAGGCTCAAGTCGAACCCAATCGCCAGAAAAGCAGCCCAACCTGGCCAGCGCAGTTGCATCCACATACACTCTCGCTTCTTCATCCTCGTCGACCGCTGGCTTCGGATGCAGCATTTCATTCGGGATGCGTTCATACAAACCTTGGACACGAAATACCTTGCTGCGCACAGAATGGCCTCCACGAATAGTGGTGGACGTCAGATTGGAGAATACCGATCCGGGTGTGCCAATGCCGGTAGTACGACTTCCAAATGGTCTGGGAGTAGCGGAGGTCAAAGCAGAGTTCAGCCCAGAGGGTCCTTCTGTCAAGCCTGGCTTCACAAGCGAGATCATATCATCGGAGTCGTCTGACAAGTTGCTCTCCTCAGCACTGGAGTCATTCAAATCATCCGTGTTTGACATATCGGTCGCCGACTTCGAAGTCACTACGGGCTTGGCGGGATAGCTCTCCTCCGTAGCTGAGTAGAATGCTTCATTGCCAGTGTCCTCTTCTTCTCCGGAGTCCTCATCTAGGCGTGGAGACAGCATGGGCTTGTTGCTGTATGTTTTGGATCGCTTGTTGTCAGACGTCGGGACCACGACAATATTGGTCGTCGAACTTATCACACCCTGAGATACCGGCTCACACGACAAGATCTTCGCTGGTGGTGCAGTCGTGTGGGTGAGCGGGTGCGACAGTGGTATAGGCAGAAAGTCATCCACATGAACAACGTGCACATTCTGTACAGCCTCCCTGAGAAGAGCCTTCATCGTGGTATCAACTTCGATGCCCGTATCGTCTTCCTGCCCAATTTGCCCAATCCTCAACTTGCCAGGCCTCCTCGCACCCTGAGTCTGATTGTTGGCAAAGGAGCCACCACTGTATCTCTTGCTTGCCTCATCCAATCTGTGCACAGCTTCGGTATCAACCGACACAAAGACGGTATCCAGCGCAAGAGGAACCACATCACTGATCTTGACTTCCACTGCGCTGTTCTGCCGCAGGGTTTTGGTCGGAGAGAGGAGCTGCACGATCCGAACAAAGCTCTGCGTACCGAGAGCTGAGGCAGGAAATCGAATTGTCGAAGTAGGTAACGGCTTCTCGTTCGGACCTTGAGCTCGGAAAGGAAGAATGGTCCACCTGGACTCGGCCACGGAGGGATTGGGGGTCCATGGCGTGAGAGCGGCGTGAAAGCCTTCTGATGCAAACTTGATCTCTGGAAACAGATCCTTCACAAGATCCTCGGACAGGACGCCAATTTCTCCTTTGAAGCTGCTGTCGAGGTATAGTCGTGCTGAAATAGCCGGTTTGTCTTCGCGTCTTCTCCGCTTGCGCTTCAATGTGCCCTGCTGCGGGGCCTCGTAGGCCATTGTGAGGTTGCTTGGAGGGCACTCTC
Organism: Zymoseptoria crescenta; assembly: GCA_026122155.1. Classification (NCBI taxonomy): domain Eukaryota; kingdom Fungi; phylum Ascomycota; class Dothideomycetes; order Mycosphaerellales; family Mycosphaerellaceae; genus Zymoseptoria; species Zymoseptoria crescenta. The sequence continues at coordinate 8,931 of JALRMM010000033.1, forward strand.
GGCGATCGATCCTGATGTTCACTGAACTCCTCCACAGACAGAATCGTCCGTAGCAATAAGAATATGACAAGCACACGTCTCGCGTGTCTCACTAGCTAGCTGAAGGATGTCGAGTCTGGCGGGCGGGAAAAAGCGGTTCCCACGAAACTTCCGAGGTCCGGCTTAGTCTATCATTTTGGAGATCAAAAGCGGGATTTGATTCAGGGACGAGATATTGATGGCATGAATTGATGGAGAAGCAGGTATCCCGGCATAGCAAGGAAAATTCCTATACAGTTATTTTGACAATTGACGGAGAGCGAAGTACACGGTCGCTTAGCTGCCGGCAGCGTTGTAAACTCGTGCTCTTTGCAGATTCACCGCCTAGCCTCGCATGTGAAAGTGCAAGTCTTTCTCACAAGCTCCAACCAAAGAACCCTCTTCCCAAACCGAAAGGTCTCTTCGACCACACCACATAGAGAACAGTTCTACCCCTTCTCTTCACCGCAAGCACAGAATCAAGGTAATGAACGGAGACTGGTGTAAATGCTGCGTAGATATCGAGCATGAAAATAGAATAGCGAAAAGTAAGTAAATCCCAGAACCCGAAATCACGATTTGGTATCTTTCGCCCATTCCCTTCCCGCCCCATTGCCATTCCCAAGACGCCTGCACATTCCAAGATGCGCCAAAATCATGAATCATGTTGCGAGTCGTCCTTGCTCGTATGCGGTGCTGAGTCTCGGCTCGTCTTGGTCGGCTCGCAGTCGTTGTTCGTCGATCTTCGTGTTATTCATCGTAGTCGTAGCGGTCCGAGTAGTTGCTGTTGAAGGCTCCAGTAAGTACGTCTCGAACCCTCCATACCCACCGACTAACTCGAGGACCAAAGCGATGCAAGGCTCTCAACGGTCTTCAGTCCATGCCTTGCATCTCATACCATCACGCCCCTTCCAGCCAAGCTCTCTCCCAGACTCCTCCTCAAGCCCAAGCCACTTCGTCCTGCCTCTCTCGCACATCCCCTCAATCCTTCATCCGCCGCCAATTGTCCAGCCTCCAATCGTCCCGCTTCCTTGCCCATGCTGTACCCAGCGGTAAAACTCAGCGCGCTGAATACGATCACTACGCCCGCGGAGACAAACCAGGTGAGGAGCGTGGGTGTGATGTGCATGTCTTCGCTGTTATTGGCGGAGGTCGTTGCAGAGCGGCGAGCTTTCTTGATGGAACGTCGTTCGCCGCTGGAGGAGCGGACGACGGGCGCCTTGCGTTTTTGGTCCGAATGTTGGTGCCGCTGGGATGAGGTAGTGGATGCCGAGGCGGATGCTGTTGAAGTCCTACGCAAAGTGGGCTTGAATGTCGGTTCTTGGAAAGCAGGCGGTGAAGAGTTCGGAAGTGCGGACTCGGGCACAAGTCGGAAGGCGTTAATTTGATTGCTCCGCGGTGGTGGTTGTGTGGAGGAGTAATTTGCTGATCGTTTGGACTCGGACTTGGGGAGGCCTCGTGCTGCTGCAGCCACGGAGAGGAGGCTGTTCAGACTTGCTCGGAGGACCTCTTCGTGTTCGGCTGCGGCGTTGAAGGAGGGTGATAGAGGATTCTGAGCGACGTGACTGTGTCGTCGGGTTTCTTTCAAGGGTGGTACAGAATATTGACCTGTTGTGCGTCTTGGATTAATGGGTCGTGCTGCCGGGAAGTAAGAGCCAGGGACCGGTTGACTAGTTGTTCGGTTCGTGGCGCTCGGCGGGTGCGAGAAGGCATTCGGTAGGGGAGTAAAGCTCGTGTTCGCGTTGTTGATAGGATAGTTGATAGCCGTACGGTTCTCGTCGTCATCTTCCGACAGCATCGGTCCGCTCGTATCAGATGACGCTGGATTGTTGGCAGTTCGCAGACTGGTATTCCTGTAGCCTGATACCCTAATCATCGGCTCGTCTCCAGAGGACTGCATAACTTTGTCCGATTCACTCTCGCTCTCTTCGAATTCTTCCTGGCTACTTGTAGCGTCCGTACTCGTCGTCCGAGTGAATTGTAGCGATGCCGGTGCTCCAAGTCTGATAGCCCGTCGTTGCCCCGTCCGGGTGTTTGACTGTATACGTAGGCCAGTTGTGACGATCTCATCTCCAATAGACGATAGCGACGAAGAGGAAGGCTGCGAGGACACATCTATCCATGAGTCGACTAGGTCATATATGTCAGTATATGGATGGTATAGCTCGTAGTATGACAGTGCCATGGTATATGCAGGACAAGGTGGGACTGAGATGTGTAGCGATTGACAGTGCAGGGAGAGTGTGATGCTGCTCCACTCAGGAACGATAATAGCGCTGCGACATACCTCCATCTGAGCGTGTACGCCTGTCAAACGACGTCGAACGTGATGCCATGGCGGACGCGTGACTTGGCCGCGGGATATGATCGAGAGACGGCGTGTGGTGTTGTTGCGACTGAGAGTAGTTCATCTCGCTGGGTGATCGACCTGGGCCTCTCGCGCTGAAGATGTTATCGCAGTAGCTGTGACGAAACGTAGTCGAAGCTGTTGTTGAGACAGCGTCACCAAAAGAGGGCTCGAACTACGCTGGACCTCTGGCCGGTGTCGTGACCCGAAGTCGGACGTTGTAGGGTCTATCCTTGGTCGTTGTGGGGTGGAAGCAGGGCAATCGACAATGACGTTGTTCGAAGCTCTCGCGTTCGATGTCGCTATCGCCGTCGATGGGAATTTCGAGATGTCGGCTGCGTCGACCGAGACACTGCTCTGCTTTGCAAGATTGAGGTGGTGAATACAGCGACGAGTCGGAAGTGGAGAGAGATGATGTCGTGTGGGGGCTTCGCGTGGTGGGGTATCAGCTGTTGAACGGATCTCGAAGATATAGCGACTCTCAATTCTAGAGTATTTATCGCGCCGCCGATAGCTCACAGTCGTCCGGATGGTTGTCAACAGTCGAGGCGGAAACGAAAGAGGCTCAGCGCCGAGCGGTCAAGTCACACGTCCTCCCTGCTCGTCCTGCAGGAAGGGAATGGTAGGGATCCGCTGATAGGCCCCGGCTCTTGGGGAGCTCAAGGCATGACAAGACAAGGGTCAAGGTGCATGATAAGCACATGATCTGAGATTTGAGTGATGAGAGAATCGGAGTCGAAGAATGAAGGAGTCCTGAGAGATACCTCCTAGTCAGCAGATGTCTCATGCATGAGGCTCAAGGTCACGCTGGTAGGCGTTAGATCTACGCAACGGCGTAATAGTGCTTGTTTTGAGATGACGAGGGCAGACGACACGATGAACGGGATGAAGGCAAAGTCAGCGATAAACGGTGCGAGCATCATGCGAAAGAGGGCCATGAAAGCGCCATGAATTACTTGCGATCAGAAAGGCCTCATTTCGATCCCATCAAACGCCTTGTATGATACAGCGAACTTTTGGTCGTGCAGTGCCGTGAAATCCCTCAATCAATCCAACTTTCAATCGAACGACTTCTTCTGGCCGCTGAAGTCTCCGAAGCCACCACGATTGGTAGTCTGAGGGCGACCACGTCCACCACGGTCACCTCCGCGTCCACGGCCACCGCCAAATCCACGACCACCTCCACGGCCGCCACGGTCGCCAAAGCCTCCACGTCCGCCGCCACGGCCACCACGGTCGCCGAATCCGCCACGTCCACCACCGCGGCCACCACGTCCGCCGCGGTCGCCACCGTCGTTGCTGCGCTCAGCGGCGTAGTCGAGACGGATGGGGCGACCGGCAATGTCAGCACCCTGAAGAGCGGTGAAAGCAGCCTGAGCCTCCTCGATGGAGCTCATCTCGACGTAGCCGAAACCCTTCGGGGCACCGGTCTCGCGGTCGGTGGGGAGACGGACGGCCTTGATGGTGCCGTGCTCCTGGAAGTACTCGGTGATGGTGTTCTCGTCAGCCTCGAAGCTGATGTTGCCGACGAAGAGGGTTGGGGCAGGAGCGTTGGTAGTGTCACCGTAACGGGCAGCGCGGTCGTTGCTCTTGTTGCCAGCACCTGGGCCGTCGTTGGTGCGAGGGGTGCTAAAATCGAGGCGAAGCTCACGTCCGTCAAGCTCAGCGCCAGTCTTGGCCTCGAGAGCCTTCTTCGCGCACTGTGGGTCGGAGAACTCGACGTATCCAAAGCCCTTGCTACGGCCAGAGTCGCGGTCGGTGATGATTCTCACGCCGACGAGCTCGCCAAACTCCTCGAACTCACGAGTGAGCCATTCCTCATCGACGTTCCAGCTGATGTTGCCGACGAAGAGGTTGCCAGTTGGGGCAGACTCGTCCACCGTCTCGGTCTTGTTCTTCTTGGTGGCGTGTGCTGGCTCGGCCTCGGCCTTGCGCTTCTTGCTCTCAACCGCCTTTGGCTTCTCTTTCTCGTCACTGTCGCTCGAGTCGTCGGAATCGTCGGAGTCATCGGAGTCCTGCGGCGAGGGTCAGCGTTGTGAAGCAATGATATGATTAGCGGATGAAGAACCTACATCAGCGGCAGCCTTGCCGTTGGCCTTGGGCGCCGCCTCGACCTCGTCATCATCAGAGCTGTCGGAAGAGTCATCCTCCTCAGCGGCACCACCCTCAACGACCTCAGAGTCGGACTCGGACCCATCGGAGTCAGAGTCGCTGCTGTCAGCCTTCTTAGCAACAGCAACAGCAGCAGCCTTCCCGTTCGCCTTGGGGGCAGCGGCGGCCTTCTTTGGGGCAGGCTCCTCAGAGTCGCTGTCAGAGGCATCAGAGTCAGAGTCGCTGCTCTCGGCCTTCTTTGCGGCGGCACCATTGGCCTTGGCCTTGGGCTTGACCTCGGCTTCCTCCTCGGAGCTGCTGTCGGAGCTGGCGCTGGAAGCATCATCCTCGCTCTCCTCGTCAGAAGACGGCTCAGGAGTTGGCTCCTTCTTGGACTTCTTCGACTTCTTCTCGACCTTCTTGGCCGTCTCTTTGGCAGCCTTGGTCTTCTCCGCTGGCTTGGTAACACGACCAGCCTTGACCTTCTGGTCTGCTACTGGCTTGCTGGCCTTGACGGGCGCAGCAGCGGCCTTGCTTTGCTTCTTGTCCTTAGCCATTGCTGAAGGGTCTGTGATAATTGGGTCTGCCGGACAAAGTCAGTACGAATGTCAGATGAGCCGTGTCTCAATCTCAAAGTGACGTGTGTATGTCAACAGTCTGTGGCAGATGCCTTTCGTCTCAGAAACCCAGCAGTGCAGAACAGAAGTGTTCGATAGCAACAGTAGCAGCAGCAGCAACAGCCCACGAGCGACAGAGTCGCTACAAAGCCCTCAGAAGATCGGTAACCCCACTGGACGATCACACAAGGTGATGTCTTGAAGAAGCCCTCAGATTGAGATTTGCAAAGCCCACGGACGAAAATGAAGAATTTTCGTCTTTGTCCACTGGTCGCTGCGAGCAAGGCTGGATGCGTTCCCACAAGCGCCGAGTCGTGCAAGCGACAGCCAACTGGTGCCCGCCCTGTCGGGTCTTTGGATCTGATGCGACGCCCTCGAGTGATGTGAAAAGCACTCCAGGGGAGAGAGACTCGACCACGAAGCTGTGACAGCAAAGTGATGAGAAGAGGAGCCAACGAACCGAAAGTTGTAGATGCGCAGAGGCGCGAGAGTATTCAGATGATCAGCAAACGATGCTGATGATAGTTGGGGATGTGGTGGTAGAGTTGCGCGAGTATGAGTTGCGGAGGTGGGTGGTGAGAGAAGAGAAGACGGATTGTCTCGTGCTTCCTGCCTCTTTTTAAGCTCAAAACCCTGCAAGCTTTTGATTTTTCTTGCAAGTGGGTCCTCGGTAAGCGGCAAGCTATCGATAGCGATTCTACCGCTCCCGACGCTAAGGCACGAGGCTGTGGACACATTTCCGTGTGGAGGGAGCTTCAAAGGAGACAATTCCGACTTCACCTCACCTTTGCAAGCGGAGCTGGAACCAAACGGAAAGAATGAGGACGTAGCGCTCATCAATCTCCCCTTCAACCACGCCAATATGGCTCCCTCACATCGACCACGGAAGAAGAGAAATGCCAACCTCAACAGCTCCAATGGCACAGTAATCATCGACGCGGCCACAACGCGAGAGAAGCCTGCCTTCCCACTCGTAGCTTTCTTCTGGCCAGCCAAGGGAACGCAAACGCTATGGGTAACACTCCCATGCATCCTCATGGTGGTCGGCCTGTTCCGATGGTGCACTGCAATGTGGCCCTATTCCGGATTTCAGTCACCTCCAATGCATGGCGACTTTGAGGCGCAACGACACTGGATGGAGTTGACAATTAACTTGCCAATGACACATTGGTACTTTCACGACTTGCAGTGGTGGGGACTGGACTATCCGCCTTTGACAGCCTACCATTCCTGGATCTTGGGACAGGTTGGCTCGTACATCAACACCTCCTGGTTCGCGCTCTACCTTTCGCATGGTCTGGACGATCCTGATCTCAAGGTGTTCATGCGGGCGAGCGTCTACATCTCGGAGCACTTGATCTATGTCCCGGCGCTTATTGTGTGTGTTCGACACCTCTCGAAGCTACACCACATGAACCCATGGGAGGCTGCCATTGCGTTGACCGCGATTCTGATGCAGCCGGCGACCATCCTCATAGACCACGGCCATTTTCAATACAACACCGTCATGCTGGGCTTTTTCGTCGCTACCATCTCAAGTATGCTCGCCGGTCGAGCTCTCTGGAGTTGTGTCTTCTTCGTTGCCGCGTTGGGTTTCAAGCAGATGGCTCTCTTCTGGGCTCCCGCTGTTGCCGCCTACCTTGCTGGCGTATGTCTGTTCCCATTCATCAAGATTGGCCGACTTTTCGGCGTCGCTCTCGTCACACTGGCTTCTTTCGCATTGCTGGTCCTCCCTCTCGCGCTAGGCACATTGTACGATGCCTCCCGCGGGGTTCCTCTTCCCACGGACATCACCCTTCCTCCCGGCCTCTCTATCCTGCCTTTTGAGCTCAGCGAAAAGGCTTGGTACTACCCTTACCTTGTCCAACTCGCGCAATTGGTTCACCGAGTCTTCCCATTTGCACGCGGCCTGTTCGAAGACAAAGTTGCCAATATCTGGTGCGCCGTCCATGCTTCAGGACTGCACAAACTCCATCAATACGACCAGACCCTTCTCAGCCGCGCCGCGCTCGGCTTGACACTGGCGTCCATCATTCCGCCATGTCTGATCATATTCCTCCAACCGAGGAAAGAATTGATTCCCTGGGCATTCGCCGCGACATCATGGGGTTTCTTCCTTTGCTCCTATCAGGTGCACGAGAAAAACGTCCTTCTCCCGCTTCTTCCTATGACGCTCCTCCTCGCGACCGAAGGAGGTATGAAACCTTCCATCAGAGCATGGGTCGGATATGCCAACCTCGTCGCCAACTGGACCTTGTTCCCGCTTCTCGCGAGGGATCAACTCAGGATACCTTACTTGGTCTTCACATCGCTGTGGGCATATCTCCTGGGTCTACCACCATTCTCCATCAGCGCATACACCCAGTCCGTGAATGAAGGTGGTGTCAATGTCCTGACCAAGCTTATCCATCTCGGAACGTACGCAGCAGCACTCGCATGGCATGGCGCGGAGCTCTTCGTTCCTCCGCCGGAGAACAAGCCCGACTTGTGGGTTGTCGCAAATGTCTGCATCGGTGCTGGCGCTTTCGGGCTCTGCTATCTGTGGTGTCTGTGGAATCTCGCGGTTGACAGCGGGCTCTTGAGACTCGTCGGCGTTCAAAGGCAGCGTGTTTTGGCGAGCGAGAAGAAGACGCAATGAATGGGGTATCCTGTAGTATAGAGAGCACATGCGTGCCTCAAAAAGCTGTACACTATTGTACATGTATAATACACTTTCACTGTCCATCTTCTTGTTGTATCATTCCGACTTCAAACAAACGCCACCTGATGCAACCTTTTCCGTATATCCTCATCTTCGTTCCCTCATGCCAAATTGAACCCATAGCTCGCCATACAACTGCGATATCTTCCAACGAAGTCCTTGCACGCCTCTTGTGGATCTTTCGCATTCGAGAAGAGCATGCATTCGTCGCGGGCGGCTTTCTCGTCTTTGCATACGCAGCATGGCTAGGTTTCCATCGTCAGGACTGTCCATGGGCCGGCCGGGGTCGTCCAGTCGATCGTTCGCATACCTTGACTTTTGCCGCTGCTTCGCCTTTCGGTTTGAGGTCGGCGGCGGCGTTGTTTGGCTGCATGGCCGCTGGGCTGTTGTTAGCATTGAGCTTCATCTGATATGGTGAATGCGATCGCGTACTGGATGTTATCGAACTTGCTGCTTGTGCCGACATAGTGAATGGTGTGGATTGTAGAAACGTGAATTGAAGATGGCGAATCGTCATTCCATCATGTCCGTCACCTAACACGCGGCGCAGCGAACCATCCCGCTGCAGTAGCCTAATCCAGACTTGATAGACCCCTCCCTGCTCGTTGCCCTCATCTTCGATATTTCTTTGCTCCTTGTTTTGAATGAACAACACTCTTTTCCACTACCACACGACCACCTAAACCTCCACCATGGCGAACGTATTCAGTCTCAAGGGGCAAGCGCTCAAGCTCGACACCGCCACCGACCTTCAAAAACACATCGGCCCGCTCGAGTCCAACGCTGACATCGAAGAGGTCCACCTCGAAGGCAACACCATCGGCGTCGAAGCCTCGCAAGCGCTCGCCAAAATTCTAGCCACGAAGAAGAACCTTCGAATCGCCAATCTCGCTGATCTCTTCACTGGGCGCCTCCTCTCCGAAATTCCTGCCGCCCTCGATGCCCTCCTTACCGCCCTCCTGCAGTGCCCGAATCTCCACACCGTCAACCTGAACGACAACGCGTTCGGGCTGAACACTGTTGAGCCGCTCCGACCTTTCCTCAGCAAACATACACCACTTCAGCATCTCTACCTCAACAACAATGGTCTCGGTCCTGCGGCCGGCACACTCGTCGCCCAAGCTCTCGAACAGTTAGCAGAGAACAAAGCCGCAGCAAGAAAAGAGGGCAAGGAGGTCCCCGACCTCGAGACGGTGATATGTGGACGCAACCGACTAGAGACGGGGAGTATGGCGGCGTGGGTGAAGGCTTACACAGCCAACGACAAAGTCAAGACGGTCAAGATGGTGCAGAATGGCATTCGGCAGGAGGGAATCGCGACACTGCTACAGCACGGACTCGCCAACTGCGCAGTGCTCGAGACGTTGGATCTGCAAGACAACACATTCACATCCCTCGCGGCCAAGACGCTTTCCACCGTGGTCCCATCCTGGGCAGAATTGAAAGAGCTAGCAGTGGGCGACTGTCTCCTCTCGGCGCGCGGTGGACGTATGCTCGGTGAAGCACTAGCAAAGGCAGGCAACAAGAAGCTGGAGATCCTGCGATTGCAGTACAACGAAATCGACACGAAGGGTTTCAAAGCGATCTCCGACGCCGCGAATGCCGAGTCTGCGCTCCCGCGTCTCCGAAGGGTGGAGCTGAACGGAAACAAATTCGCGGAGGATGACGCGAGTATCGAGGCGCTGCAGAAGCTGTTGGAGAGGCGGAAGGACGAGCAAGCGGAGGAATACCCGGGTGTGGACGAGGATGATGAGGATGCTTGGGGAATTGATGAGTTGGATGAGTTGGACGACGATGAGGATGACGAGGACGAGGACGAGCACGACGGAGAGGAAGATGAGCTGGACGCCGAGGAGGAGCAGATCGTGAAGGATGCGGATGAGGCGGAAGCGGAACCTGTGTCGGGAAAGAAGGACAAGGACGTCGACGACCTGGCGGATGCCCTTGGCAAGACGGAGATCAAATGAGCGAGCCATACCGCGGAGAGATTGTATTAGCCACTGCGCGATGATTTTGATGTGAGGATTGTGGCGGTCTGCTTTTTGATACCACTGCATTGCGGGAGAAGGACAACACCACCGGGGAATGCGGATTGACTGCGACTTGGAGTCGCAAGACCTGCAGCTCACGCTGGAAGCTTTGCATTAGGATAGAGAATACCCCATCACTATAGAACCACAAAACCGTTTTCGCTCAAAAGTACCGAAATCAGACCAGACCTCTCCCCTTCCACCCACTCTACCGCCCGAACCTAAACTCCGCCTTCGCATACTTGAACAACGCCTTCAAGAAGATCTGGTACCCAACTCCACCCACATTATCCTGCGCGTAGAAGATCTCCGTCAGCCGCACCTGCCACGGCGGGTAACCCTGCAACACGACCCGTCCGCCGAACACGATGAGCAAGTCCGGCTCGCCCATCACGCTTTCTGAGATCTCCGCGTCGATCAACTCGGCGGAGACGTCTGCTGGTCGCAGCTTGTTGCGTTGAGACATTTCGGCCAGGGTCTTGGTGAGGTCTACAAGCGTTTGGCGGCCGTCGGAGGCGTCGAGGAGGAGGATTGTGAGGTGGTGAGTGGAGGGCTCGTCGGCGGATGAGGTCGGGTTGAGGTCGGGGGAGGTGGGTGGGCTATAGGAGGGGAGGTTCGGGGAGCGGAGGGAAATGGTTGGTTTCGAGGGAGAGGAAGCGCCGTAGTAGGAGGTTAGGGTGCGGGTTATGCGGCGGTGGAGGTGAGGGAGGGATGATTTGAGGATGCCTGGCACGAGGTGTCAGTTGTGCGATTGGACATTGTATATTTCGAGGTTTGGCCTCACCTGTTCGCTCGTAGATGCTCAACATCGGTACGCCAGCGCTTGCACTCCATGCTGCTAGTTCACAGGCATCGTTCAACAGTGTCTCCAATCCATCTTTCTTCCCTCCTTCCGGTTGCAGCTCGAGGATCACGCTCAAATGCTGCGGGACCTTGCTTAGACCCTTGACATCGCGCTTGATGAGTTCCGGAGTTCGATGGTGGTAGTATACGACCGCAAGTGCGCGATCGACTAGCGCATGGTATATTTGTCGTGATCGAACGTAGATCGAGAAGAAGATGTGGATGATGTTGAAGACTAGGACGTGGAGGATATGGCGCATGGCTGGCCGGACTCGTTGACGGTGGTGGAATCGTGGACCATCATTCTTCGTACTTGTCTTCGGTTTGTTGATCAGCTCTTTCGGTAGGTATTTGCTTAACATCTGCTCTCTTTGTCGGGGTGAAAGTGGTTGCCCTTGAAGAGTGCCTCTCCTAAAGGCTTCCTCCTCTTGGACAGTCACCATCTTTGCGGGCTTCTTGGGCTTTAATGGACCAGAGAGTGTATCAGTTCTATTGTTCTTGGAGTGAGGAGTCAGACGGAGGGTCAGAGTAACGAACAGAGAAAGCCATTGCGAGCGAAACCAGAGCTCTTGTCCGGCAGTATTTCTTGGGACCGACGTAATACGGAGCCACAACACAAGCCACGCAGCTTACGTGCTTACGGGTGAGGCGGTGCTGTCCTTCGGATTCGTGTTATCGATTCGTCACGCAACCTTGCAAGGGGGAAGAATGGTTGATGAGGTGAAGTCGAGGCCAGAGAGTGGACGTGAAGGAGATTCACGAAACGTGACGTTCAAAATAGCTGAAGATGCGGTCGGGAGTCGCGCGACTCGCTGCACACAGAAAGCGGCAGCGTCCGCGATGCCATGTGAAAGCTCCACTATCTGCAAGGTACAAACTACTTCTCTGTAAATCATGTCCTCACGCTTGATCAAGAGCTGATTGAGTGAGCATGTGCCGTCTTCCAACCACGTCTCTACAAATCCGGCTTCACGACCGAGCTAGAATCCAGTTAGAAAGAAATGGAGACTTATCATCGCCTGCGATATCACTCACGTTCCACGACCTTCACCCTCGCAGTGCGACTTCCACTCCAACATCCACCCCTTCACAGCCTGGACCTCAGAAGCCTGTGCATCTTTGATTGCTTGTGGCGGAAAGTCGGCAGTCGTCTCATTAGGAAACACACCGTTCTCATCCCAATGATGGACGGCGCCCTCGATTTCGATGAAGGGTTCCGAAAGTGTACTTTTGCGTTTCTTTGCTCCGTACCTGGCGAACTGGTCAGCTCTCGTCGCCGGTCTCTGCTTGTCTGCAGAACTCACTTGAAAGCATGCGGTGTCGCTGGGGTCCAGGGATCCCACTGACCAGCCAAGAATGCCAGCCGTGGGTATGAGATATCGTAAGCGCCGTACTTGTTGATTCGCTCCACGTCTGGAGGCCCTGTAATGTTGAACTGCTCACGACATTGCTTGGTAGCTAGAAGTAAAGGTCAGAAAAGTCAGCGGAGCCTCAGGTGACAGGAACATCCGAGCCAGGAACTGGTGTGACACGCTGGCGCCAAGCTCGCGAGGCCTTCGACCCTTTGGTTTGCTTACATCTCTCTATAGTTGTCGTGCGGCTGACCAGAGGCAGTTCGCCTTTGGGTACGTTGGCTGTGAAGAAATACCCCCACTCTGTGCAAGTCTGCCATGGCCAAGTGAGAGAGTCCGCGTTTTCCAGCGTGGTATCAATGGCGGCCGACTTGTGGGAGTTATAGCAGTCATCCTGTGTCTCGCCCTTCTGACATGCATTGACGGAGTCCACCTTTAACCAGCCAATCATATTCAGAATGTTATTGACAAAGGTTGTGTTGGCTTCATAACCTCCTTCGGCGATGAGCCCTTCGATTGTGGATCGCTTGCTTTCGGTATCTGCGTGCAGAACATGAGATGTCGTAATGTTGGAGCAATATTCGAAGCTGTAGTTAAAGCCTGCTTCGGGGTCCCAATTGAGAGTCTGCCAGTATTCAAGACCAGCGATTAGAATCCCGGCGAAATCATCGTCGTGTGTGACGTTTGGGTATCCAAATGCAGTCTTCAGCTCATGGGAGAGAAGACTGTCATTTTTGGAAATCAAGATGGTGTCCACGATGTCTATCACAGCTCTGTGGGTAGCTATGCAATCCTGGGGAGCGTACTCTGCTATCGGTTCGAAATACTCCCAGTAGTCGTAAATTGCCTTGGTCTAATGAAGGTCCGAGTAATCAGCCATCATCTCGAAAGCCTGTGGCTCGAAGGCACTTACGACACCAGAACTGGAGATTGCGCCCCAGTAGACATCGGGGTACTGTACTCGCAGAAATGCACTGAATGCACCGGCGTATCTGAAATCAAAAGCAGAAGTATCAGTCAAGTGTCATTCACCTTTGCCCCAGGAGGGCAGAACAAGCTAGTGCTATGTTCACGAAGTCCTTGGTGCTTGATTTGACTTACGACCCACCATACGAAATGTATGCGGTTGTGTTGCTGGTCAGGTCGCCGAACTCCTCCAAGCCAGGAAATTGAACATTCTGGGCGAAGAAAGCAGCATCCGCCAGAGCCTGCTCAGTGGTCAAGAACCTGAGAGACTCGTTCGTCAAGTTCGCAACCGGAAAAGAAGTGCCATAGTAACGATGCTCAAGTACCACCCCAATGCCATGCGTGGCCTCTGTGACTTGCGCGACTATGCCCTTTTGCAAGAATGGCAGCCTGTGCAGGCTGTCAAACTCTCCGCTCTGCAGCACGAAGACTGGACCTCCCGGCTGGTAGTGAGACGCATCAAACCAGTAGCGAAGTGGGTAGGATCCATCGACGTGAGGTTCGTATCGACTCTCATTGAAGAAGTGATCGATGGGCACGGAAATGTTATGGGGTGGGTAGAGCAAGGTTGAATCGATGTCCTTGCGACTGTATAGGTGAGAAGCTGCCTTGCGAGCCTCGACCTGTCGAAGTCAGCACATCAGGCACTGTGCTCTAGGAGTGCCGGCGGTGAGCTGACCTCGCGTCTAAGTTTGCCAGGAGTCCTGTTGATGCCCAGGCTTGTCTGGAGGGCATTCACCGACGATGCAGCCACCACCGCGAGCGACAACAGTTTCGCTAGAGGCGCCATCGCGGAAGGAGCGTTGGCAAGAAGGAGAGGAATTCTAATTCACTTCGCATCAGCAACGAAACAGCATTGAGTGGTGTATGGTCGTTGGGCTAGCAAGGTTGCATCGCAGTAAAAGCGGAAGGTCGTATGATCGTCTGTCCAGGGCAAATTTCACTATGTACCGGATTGGAAGACGACTAGGGCCACTATGAGATAATGATGTTGCGGTCAAGGCTCAATGATTGAGGTAGAACTAGCAAGTCTGGACTGGATGTATAGGCCCCCGGTTGATCCTCGGTTAGAATATAGCTCCCTCGGAGCTGCCTCCTCCCTATGGCCCCGTCTCGTGAAGGACCCAGACTCCGGGACCTGAGTATACGAGCTTCAGACCATTGAACGATCTGACCCCCTTGACAATGGACTGCGGTTGAGGCAGTGGACTGTGCCACCCCAGATCCAACCCGACGCGCCTGGCCAGCGACGGCCGTCCGTTCAACACAATGTCGACCCACCGCTCGCAGGCCAGCATCCACACAATGCGCGGCAGTCACGTCTTCACACTCGACACATTCAGCAACAAGGACTTCATCGTCAAGGACTTCATAGAATCTCTGTCCGACGCCGCACAGCCCGCTCGTCGGTCCGCTCCAGCCTCCAGTGCACAAGCAAGCCAGGCCTTCGATCCCAAACCTCTCATACGAACCTTTGAGCACGCTCTCAGTCGACTGAAGTCACTGAGCGAGGATCTTCAGGAACGCGAGAATGAACTCAGTGCAAGCGTGCGTAGAGCGGAAGGACAACATAATACCAACATCAAGTCGCGCGAGCAAGAGCTGGAGCGAGCGATTGCATCGTTTCGACGACTGGAGCGCACACTAGACGGGGATGGGGATGGAGACGATGGTGGGAATGCGGCGATGCGGATAGGTGAGAGGCTGGAAGAGCTGGATCGACAAAGACAAAGAGCGCAGGACGCGAAGTTCATCTTGCAATGTTGGCTGGAAGTCAGTGAGCGTGGTGATTTGACCAGTTTGGATGATGTGCGGAAAGCGGGTGGAGGAGAGGGAAAGGTGCGGTGTGCACATATCGCAAGGCAGCTGTTGAAGATCTCGCAAAGGCTAGATGGCGACTCGGAGCCACAGGGAGGTGCAGCACCGAAGCTGAATGGGGGCTCGAATGGTCACAATGGCAACGACAACGACTCTCCCACAGAGGGCGGACGAAGGACCGTGGATGGTCAGCGGCCAAGAGAGATCATCGAGAAGTTCTTGGAGATGCTGGAGAAAGATTTGCTGAAATCTTTCGACGAGTTCTACCGACGGCAGAACTTCGAGGGCATGCGAGAGTGTGCATCGGCACTGCAAGACTTCAGCGATGGCAACTCGGTCATATCACTATTCGTGAACCAGCATCAGTTCTTCATCGACCGCTCGCAACTGGTCACGGAGGAGGTAATAGTGGACAGCGACACCTGGGAGCGGCTGGCCGATCCCGATGCTGAACCGCCTGGAGTTGAGCCAAGTTTGCAATCGCTGGTGGATGAAGTCAAAGTTGTCGTGCAGGAAGAGAGCTTCATCATCAAGCGGGCATTTCCCTATTGTGAGGAAGTGCTCGCTCGATTCCTGCAGCGAGTCTTCCAGCAGTCCATTCAACAGCGGCTGGAGATGGTGCTGAACAAAGCAGACAGCATCTCCTCCCTGGCATTTCTTCGGACGCTTCAAGCTTCAAGATCTTACATCTCCTCTCTGGTTGAAGACTTGAAGAACCATGGTCTGACAGAGCATCCGGAGCCGGTCTCTTCTGTCACCGCGTCCGTGCTGGACCAACAATTGGACGAGCTTTTCGTGCCATACTTCACAGGCACGAGCTACATCGAACGAGAAAAGCGGAACCTCGGCGAGCTCTTTGAGGGCATGCTTTTCAAGTTCGCTCTCTACCATTCACGGCGGCGGAAAGTTCATATTCAGAGCAACAGCTATCTTGGAGCGATTTCTGCCCGCAGTAAGGAGTTCATCAGCAGTGCAAGGGAAGCGTATATGGAACGACTGGACAATTCTGACCTGCAACCGGGCCAGAAAGCCACTCTCCTTCGAGTCGCCGGCTTGCACTCCTCAAAAGATCAACCCACTGCGGTCGAGATCGATGTCACAGATGAGGATGGTCAATTAAGTCTGCCCTTTGCAAAACGCATGCTGAAGTGGCTTGCAGAAGGTGTTGGCCGCGGGCTGGAGTTAGCAGGAGGTGGTAACGAAACACCGAAGGAAGTGCGGGAGCTGCTTCACCTGCTCATCTCCAACATGGGAGAGATTTACCTCGAAACCGCACTGGATGCTGCAAATGACTTCGCTTCTGCAGCAGAAGCCAACAGCAAAACCGAGCCCGATCTTTCGTACATCACTGACCTCCGAACGTCCATCAGCGTCCTCCATCTGATGCTGACCACCATTCAACTCTTACTGCTACCTTTGGCATCAAGCAATCTTACGATCAAACGCGATCTCGAAAAGCAGACCAGCATATTTACCGACCGCATGGAGAACAAAGTCGACTCCGTCCTGCAGAAGACCATCGACTCCGCACTAGCGTGGACCTCTCGACTTCTCAGCGGTCAAAAGAAGACCGACTTCAAACCGAAAGACGACGCCCAACTCCGTCTCGACCAGCTCCAGACGGCAACGTGCGAGTCCATCTTCACGTTTCTCGAACGTCTGCACTCACGCGCGAGCAGCGCTCTCTCCGGCCGCGTGCTGGAGTCATTCTCAATGGAATTGGCCGTTGGTCTTCGCACCTTACTCCTACAGCACTTCAAGTCTTATCAAGTCTCCCTGACGGGGGCTTTGGTTGTGTCCAAGGACATTACGAAATACATCGAGCTGCTGCGGTCTTGGGAGTTGCCCAGCAGCTTTGATCCGAGCTTGGAGGTTTTGACTGAGATCGCCAATTTGTTTGTCATTGGTAATGATGCGTTGAGGGATCGATTGAGGAACATCGGGACTGGCACCGGCGGGTTACAGGGTGTGGAGAGGGCCGATTTGAGGCCCTATATCTTGAGAAGGGAAGATGCTGGGAGTGTGGGCGTGCAAGCCGTATTGAACGCGCTATAAGTGTGAGAAGGGTCTAGGAGCTCACACTGCGATGCTGATGTCTGACCTTGATTGCGCACGAGGAGCGTAGGACTCTCGTGAGCGAGATATTGCCTAGATACTACCTTACGAATCCGACCGCGCCACGAAAATCGTTGGAGCAACTGCCACGACTGATCGACTCACCGCTCCTACCTGACCTCGATTCTCTGCAATTCTGTCGTCCTCTCACTTCACTAGAATATGTAACGATCTGCTTTACTTAACATGTGAGCTTCATGTTCCGCACAGACCAAGTTGAAACGCTTCACCCAGGCGGCCCGTGCTCTGAATCCATCCTCGGATGCCAGCGCCAACCAACCGCCAAGTCTCCCCAAGACTGCCCGGAACCATCACTGCACGCTGTGATTTGAACGGTACATCGAGCGACCTTCACCGATCAATGCACCGCACGAGGCCACTCGGAGGTGCGCCCCGCAGGTCGACTTGTTTTCGACGCTTGATTCCTCCGCCATTGTTGACCTGAGCCGATTCACCATACACCGACCGTCACATGCTTTCCCTTCACTTCGTCAAGTCACACTCGCGGGACATCTAAACGTCTCTTACCTTCGAGAAGTAACAATCAAAGTCAGACATTCAATCTTCATCCGACGACATGCCTGCTCGACCTCAACCAGGTTTCGAAGCAATCATGGCCGACATGGCAAACGCAACGGTCGATGCCACCCTCGCGCGAATCGAAGCCGCGATGGAGGAAATGACACGCAGTATGTCCCGCTCTTCGCGACGTCGCCGAGCTCGTATCATGCTGATCATCCAACAGACTACGACACTCTCAAGACTCGCATCCAAAACGTCGAAAGCACCGCACCCAGCTACGACAATCGACTCAGCCAACTGGAAAAGGTCGTCCGTCCCTACAACGAGTACGCCGAAGAGTGTCAGAGTGCCATCGAAAAGCTCAAAGGCCTCAGGACCCGCCTCGAAGCTGATCGCTCCGAGGACACCAAACGAAACAAGACCCTCAACGCCAAATTCGAAGCGATCGATCAAAAGTTCCAGGCTGTTGATCGCTCATTTCATGGCATATCTACCGTTCCCGATAAGCAGGATGAAATCAATGCGTCGGTCAAATCCCTGCTTCTTCGCGTACAGCAGCTGGAACACCAAGCATCTACCAACTCCAACGGCACCACTCTGAAGTCTGTCTCGGCTCGAGATCTCGCCAAAGCCCTTCTCGACCGCCTGGCCGTTGGAGAGACTCTAGATAGCGATACCATGGTCCGGCTGTCGTTGACACTAGGCAAGGCATCGAATCCCGCTACACAGACTGAACGTACGCTATTCACCCCTCCGACCACGGATCAGGAATCGGCCAGCCGCACAGCAGGAGAGTCCAGTCCAAAGCGAGAGCCTCCTACATCTCGGAAGCGTACTCAATCTGAGGAGATGAAGTCGAGTACCTCGTCTCCCACGAAGGTAGCCGTCGTGCCTCCCAAGAAGCGCCGCGGTCGGCCCGCGAAGTCGATGCCCAATCTAGGCACGAGGACTTCGACAGCATCGACGATGGCGGGTGCGGTGGACGAAGCAGAAGGATCTCGCAACGATGAGAACAAGGACGAGCAAGAGGGAGAAGGTTCTGCCACCCCGACCATTCGTCGCTCGGGACGTGAGCCCAAGCCGAGCAAGAAACACGAAGAGTACTTCACCTGGACGCAAGTCAAGGATCTTCAAAAGATGTAGTCGTTGCGTTTGGACAGGAGAACGATCAAGCATCACACTGGTGCATCTTTAGCGAGGGCGTTGAAAGCATGCTTGAACAGAAGAGAACAGCATTTGAACCATGATACGATTCCAGAATGAATACAGAACCGAATTGCATCCCCACTTCACCCATACACACTGCTCCTCCCTCCATCGACCACGAGATTCGTTCCCGTCATGTAGCTCGAGAACCCACTCGCCAGGAAGCCCGCGACTCTCGCCACTTCGACCGGTGAACCGACCCTTTCTGATCCTTCGACAGTTCCATCGATCTCTCCTGACCCGTTTCCGTGATCAATATCTCCCGCTGAGACACAATTGATTCGCACACCGGTGCCCTTGAGCCCAGAGATACCAGCTTTGACAACGCCCAGGGCAGCGTGCGATGACATGATCAGAGCTGGACCATGAGTTGAGTTCCCTCCGTTGGTGCTGGCTGTGGTGGTGACCACGATGATGCTGCCGTAGGCTTGCGGCTTGGGACTTGCGTTGGGGTAGGACTTCTGAGGGGAAAGCTTTCGCATGGCCTGGGATATCAAGGGTTAGCGTGCAGCTCTCGTTGAGTGGGTCAACAAGGCTTACAGCAGGAGCGTATTTGAGCGCGAAGAATGCCGCCATGGAGTTTGCTTCGAAGAGCTTGAGGAGATCCGTGGGTGTGGTCTCGGAGACGGAGCACGGACTGCGGAGAGTGGAGGTCGTGACATAGACGTCCAATCTGCACCGTCACATCAACGCTTGATCAATCGATCCAAAGCTGTCGCCGCACATCATGGGACACTTTCCTCCAAACCCGAGCGAAGCATCCTGGCTCACGCACTCACCTTCCCCAAGCATTCAGCGCATCGTCGATCAACCCCAAAGTGTCCTCCTCACTGGCATTGCGAAACGGATACCCAATGACCTTCGTGTTCGGGAACTGCTTGTTCACTTCATCCGCCAAACCAGCAAAGTCGTCAGAACGGCTGGCGGAGCACGCGTATACACAAGCGGCTCCGTGAGCCGCGAGCTCGGTCACGATGGCTTTGCCGATGGGAGAAGTGGCGCCTGTCACGATGCAGACGAAGCCGTAGAGTTTGCCGTCGGCGCGATAGGGAGAAAGTGGATTGGATGAATGTTGGTCGACCATGGTGAAGTAGAAGTCGTGGAATTTAGGGAGCGAAGTTGGGGAACAGAGTGTATAGTTGTAGCAACGATTTTACACGTGAGAAGCATCTCTTTTGCCGTGTAGTCAAGAGATCATGACCGGTTGGTCAGAGGTGCAGGTGCTCCACGGAAGTGCACGCAGCCACTGATAAGGAACGCGAAGCCCTCCCTGCGGCTTACCTTTCTGGCCATTCCTGAGCGGCCATGGCTTGAGTGGGGTTCCTTCTTCAACGTAGACATGCAATCGTGGTTGCTGAGTTCATTGAGGACTTTTTGGGTCGCCGTGGAAGACTGATGGCCACAGTGGCCACGATGGCTCCGGGCTGAAGCTGGTAGCACTGCCTGGAGACTATTCACCGAGGTCATTCCAGGACATTGCCCGATTGACGTTCAAATTGTAGTGTATGAGAATGTGAACAAAGTAAGTTGCCTTCCTTGCATCCAAATACCTAATACAACCAGTCGATCATGCAAGTTTGTCTTCATCACCTTGTCGTGGAGGTTGACGGTGCAGTCCTCTACACGTACTCAATTCACCGCTCGCGCATTCGCTCTTGGCAGCCATCATTTCTGCATCTCAATTCCAGGTCCGTATGTATAGATATGATCGTAATGCCCGGTATTGCATAATCGATTAATGGCGCCATCAGCTGTTGGAAGCGCAACCGTAGGCAAGTAATCAAACCACGAAGCATTGCGCCCGCGTAGAGCAAAGAACGCGAGAATGGAACTTCCGCATTGCTGCTGGACCTGGCTGACCACTCATAATGATGCGAACTTAAAACTGTGTTCGGCATCTTGGCTACCTCGCTGCGGACGATGTCCAGGTCTATGAAACGTTCGTTGGCTTTCCGCGGTGGACCGTCTCGCATGACTTCGTCGGCCTTCTGGATCGCCAGAGACTGTACACTTCAAGCTACCAGAGTCCAAGTTGTGTATTGCGGTTTGAGCGGAGCCTGGGAGGTATAGCCTTGCCGTAATTCCGTCGGCAGTGCTCACTCGACGTGGTAGGAGGTAGAATACCGCCTGCTTAGAACGCTCGCCGCTTGAACTCGCAAGAGGTTCGCGCGCGGCTTTCTACCAAACGAGAATCTGTCAGGACGCAGCAAGGTATGGGAGATGTTTCACACCCTTTGGTTAACCTTTGAAGATGTAGAGCGTACGTGCAAAGTCTCGAGGGCTTGAACAATGCTCCACCAGGCCAGTCGGAACGATCGCTCACGGCGGAAACTCCTCCAGCGGTTGTTCCAGCCTGTCCCACAAGACACGCTCGGCTTTCAGCTCGTCGTCATACCGATCTGTTTTCTGTCGCGGCATATCGTAGAATTCAGGCAGATGCACGCTGTTGTAATGCGCCTTCGTGTACTCCCAGTACTCAGGATACCACCCGGCACACTCCCAGTCTATGGCTGCGACCACCTTTTCATCGCGAACCAGGATATCCTGTGCACTCATGTCTCCGTGCGTGAAATGGATCTTATACTTACGTTGGTGCACTTGCGTGACCTCGTTGCCAAAGAACTTGTGTACATGCTCCTCTGGAACGCCACCACGCACGCACTGATACAACGCAGGTCGAACGGTCCGAATCGCTTGACAGAGCCGACTCGGATGTCGCGACAAGGGCCGCCGTCAGTTGACGAAATGCAGTTGTCGAAGTTGTGCCATGAGATCGCTGCTTTCATTGACGATGGCGTCTTTCGGTTCCTTTGAGTACTTTCGCCAGCAAACTTGCAAAATGTCACATCCAGTGAAGTCTCGAGCGCCAGTTGGCCACGATAGCTGTGGACCCGATAGAGTCGAGGAACGGGAATGGTTGTATTTGCGGCAACGTAGCGAAGTCCTCCCAGCTCTGCCTCCTCGCAATTCCACTTGATCATTGGCTTTGGAGCGACTCGAGCTCCGACTATGCTCACCAAACCGAAGACCTTGCTCCCGATCCAAAGCCGGAGTGCAAGCATCGCGGGTTGCCGGCAGAGTCTATATTGGAATCGCGTCGATCAAGACACTTGTCTGCTGTCGCTTGGCTTGAGCGATGGTTTGTTCGCGGAGACGTGTCAGCCCACTATCGGGATAACGCATGACCTCGACGCAGAGTGGGCGAAGTAGTCGAGACCGTGAAAGTGTTGAAAGATGAAGGTTGGCCCGAAGATGTTTCCAATTGACGGGACCTCGCTGAGTAATCAGTGGACCCCCACTGTTGCGGGGCAAGTAGGTAGGTAACTTAGACATCAACTTGACCGACTCCTCCTCCTACTCAAACCATATGCATCTTGCAGAGCTCCTCAGACCGTAAAGATCATACAACACGATCTGAGTTTCCACAGCTCTCACACCAATCCCACCACGCTCGCCACGCCCACCACATCCACCGAACATGGCCGACGTCTCAGCACCTTCCGCAACCCTCATCCCAGCCAAGGAAGTAATCTACTGCGGCGTCTGCTCTCTCCCACCCGGCTACTGCGAATTCGGCGGCACCACGAAGAAGTGTGCGGACTGGCTCGAGGAAAACCACCCCGATCTCCACCGCCAAATCTACTCCGACGAAGCCCTCTCCGCCAACCTCAGCACACTCTCCGTGGATGCACAAAAACGTGCCGAGAAAGACGCCCAAAAGAAAGCAGCCAAAGCAGAAGCACAAGAAGTGCGAGAAACCGAGCGAAAAGCAGCGAGTAAGATCATCATCAAGCGGGTGGAGCGGAATAAGAGGAAATATGTCACGGAAATCAGCGGACTGGAAGCATTCGGGTTGGACCTGAAGAAGACGGCCAAGGAGTTTGGAAAGAAGTTCGCGACGGGCAGTTCAGTGACCAAGACGGCGGCGGGAGGGGAGGAGATTACGGTCCAGGGCGATGTGAGCGATGATGTGCTGGATTGGTTGTTGGACAATCACAAGGAGGTACCGGAGAAGAATATTGAGCAGGTCGAGGATAAGAAGAAGAAGACGGCGCCTCCGGCTGTGTAGACCGGCAGAGATATAGGCGTTGGGTTGAGGTGCTGATTGCATACGTTGTGCGAGCGCGGAGTCCGGCGTAGAGGCGGCATAGAAGGCATTTTGCATGGAATGATAGATTGGTCTGAACAGGACGTAGCGTATTGCCAGCTCACAACGGAGCCAGCATGAACGAACATTCAAAAGGCTACCCAAACAAACCAAAGCTCCTACCCTCAAGCTGTATCCAAACAGCGCTCCATCATGCGTCGAACGCTCAAAACGTGGTATCTGTCCCGCAAAGAAACCCCAACCCCTTCAGTCGACAGCAACGACTGCGGACCACACTCAGCCTCTTTTTGTTTCCAATCACCAATGAAATGCCCAGCACAAAACGAAAACGAACGCCGTTGATCCTCCTCCCTAACTTTCATTTCCCCTCATGCATCGCTCTAATCCTGCTCAGAAAACTCCTAGGATACTGCGCTGCCTCCTCTGGACTTGGAACACCTCGCTCAGGATCTCTACAACGATCAAGAACCTTGTTAATGATCTGACCGAGCAGATCCTCACTGATCAAAATGCTGCTCGCTCCCTGGCCTTCGGGATTCAAATATGGATCGGAATCCGAGAGCATTTGCTTGATCGTCGCTCGCTTTTCTGGCTCGCGATTCAGGCATTTTCGTAGAGTACCAATCAGAGAAGGAGGTATAGTGACATCACCAACACCCTTCTCAGGGAATTCGATAACGTGCTTGATGTTTGTAATAGCCATGATTCGCGAGATTTGGTTGCCAATGTGCGCGAACGGTGGCCGACCGTAGGCCATTTGGTATAATATGCAGCCCAGACTCCAGACGTCCGAGGCTTTGCCGATGCGCATGTCCTTCTTGATGGGTCTGCCAGCCTCGTCTTTGCCGGTTTGAGATGCATTCGTGTCGGTGATACTCTCTGGTGACATGTAGTTAGGCGTGCCGACGTGGGACTCGCGGTGGACGTTGCAAGTGTTGTCTGTGTCGATGGCATTCGCGATGCCAAAGTCGATCAGCTTGAGACGGCCTGCCACGAGGAGGAAGTTCGCCGGTTTGAGATCCGAGTGGACGATGTCGTATTCGTGGACAGCTTCGACACACTCCAACATTTCTTTCCAGTGGTAGCGCGTGAAGGCACTATCGAAGCGGGCGTCGACACAGTTGAGACGAAGCGTCAAGATGCGATTGAGATCCGTGTCTCCCTTCTCCATCAACACGGCCAGCTCCTGCTTTTCATCGTTCAGCTCCCAATCGATCAGTCTCACCACCCGTTCCACTTTCTCGAGTTGTTTCAGCAGATCGATTTCGCCCTTGTAGCCTCGCACCGCATGATCATCACAATCATCAAGCTTGACTCGCTTCAAAGCATAGGTCTTGTAGTTCTCGGCCATGACGCAAAATACGTCGCTTGATCCTCCTTTGCCGATCTTGCCCATTGCTGTGAAGATCTTGCCATTGACGACCATGTGAGATCGCTTCTTTCGAGATTTCGTGGTAGCAGCGCCCGCGACCGATGTGGCCGTCTCCAAGATACTCATTTTCGGTGGCGGAGCTGGCGCGGCTCGGTGTGGAGTGTTGCCACTCATCGTGGTCAATGGCTTTCTCTGCTCCTGAATCGATGTGGGAACCGGCGTTTCATCCACGACTTTGGCCTTGGGCTTGTCATCGTCCGACATCACTGACATTGTAGGCTTGCCGAGATATCTGAACTCTTGATCCTTATTACGTCGAAATGTAGGAGGCGGAATGTTCTCCTGATCCTCGGATGGTGCTGTGTCGGCTTTAGCTGCCGCATATCGATACACTGGCCGACTTGCCAGAGCCGTTCTGCTTGGCTCCGCTGTCAGCTTTGGTTGTGCGGGTTCAACACTGCTTCGTATTTGTTGTGGCTCTGATGGTGCTGTATGCTGCATCTCAGCTCTGCTGGTTTGTCTCCGAACCTGTGGCCTCTCTACACTTGTCTGTCGACTTGCAGGACGGGATGGCGGTCGAGAATCCTGGCCGGGCTGAGGTCTGGAAAAGTATGGATTTGCTTGGCGAGAAGATGGCCGAGAAGCATATGCAGCACGATCCTGCTGAGCGAAGTCATGTATAGAAACAGGATCGACTGACGTCGCGCGTGTATTGACACTTCCACTGCGACTCCTTCGACCGTCGGCCTGCGAGAAGCTCCTGTCCTGAGGGGTGTAACTCGAAGCACTTGGCTGTGAAGAAGAGCCTACAGGCGCATCGTCGATGGGTGAGATGTTCTCGTCGCTGTCCCTTCGCCGGAATCCTCGTCTCACGGGACCACTTTTAAGGAAAGATCCGGTTCCAATGGGTGCGCGCTTGATCCTTGTTGAGCCCGGGGGAGGCGCTGCCTCGGCCGAAGCATTACGTGGACGTCCTGCTGTGGAAGTTCCATATCTTGCTATCGTTTCTGGTGGATGCTGTGCAGATATGCTGCGATACAAGTCGGTTGCATAAGTCTTTCTTTCGTTTGTGTCCGTGATCGCTCGGGCGGCATTACGAGATCCAGGCCGGCTGATAGAAGATACAAGATGAGCGGGCTCGTCCTGCGAAGCATTGCTCCCAGCTCTGGAACGAGGCATGCGGATATGTCGCGTTGCCATGGCAGGGGTTACGATTTCGATTTTGTTGTTGACTTCCGGAGTCGGTTCTCTTCTGGTCGCATACCGATGCTGATACGGTCCAGCTATGCTAATCGAGCGTTTCGCAGAACCTGTCACACTCCCACCAAGATTTACAATCCGTGGTGGTGTATGCCCTCTTTCGGTCGCTCCCACACTGCCAGGTGCCGCGGGTGAGCTCCGTCGGGAGATCTTGAGACCTGGAGCCCTGCTCGGTGTGTCCAATCCAGCTTTTCCAGCACTGATAGATCGGTTGTATCGTGGCGCTTCAAGAGCATGGTCACGTCTCGCTGCTGGAGAGTTACCACCCGCATCGGCGAGGAGGGCTTGTGTGACCTTCGAGAACATGATCGGCGGCGGTGGTTCATTGTCGGAGTCGCTGTCGTCGGCGACATCCGTTCGTTGTACCATGGATCCGTCGCCGGGATAACCATACGAAGCGCCGAAAGTCGATATGGGAGAGTTTCTTCGGATTTGCGGACGAATCGGATGGGCGACAGCTGCCATGATGCGTTTGACAGTACGGCTGACGCAGGCCTTCTTTCCAGTCGGCGAGGTATGCTGATGGGGTGCTATTCCAAAAGGTCCAAGATGTTCTTCGGTCGTCAGTGAATGTTGGTGGTTGTGGCTGCTGCTGTGATGGTGTGTCTGTATCGTTGGCTTCTGCGGTCGATCTCTGCCATGTCGTAGCTCTAAGGATGCTGGGGTATTACGCGTGCGCTGCGGCGACAAAATCGCTACATACGCGACACTACCAGCAAATTCCTTCCTGGTGCAATTATTAGTAGTGAGTAGTATTGGTTGTGGTAGTGGAGCGATCGAGGTGAGGTACGAATAGGTGTGAAGTGAGGTCCGCGTCTGAAGCGGCGATCTCACAAGGCTGGTCTCCTGGGCAACAAAGTCGCAAAACAAAGTTCCTTTGAACCTTTGCCAAAGATCAATGCTGCATCGCTGGGATGGAACAGGAAAATGGTATCTGTGGCCGTCGTTATCATGAAAGTGCATGTAGTAAGGCAAGTTTAGCAAGGCTCACTAACACTTGAGCGACCTCTTGTGACCGTGTGTCGATAAATCTCTTGTATTTTTCAACTTTGCCGGCTGTCCTTCTCGAATGCTTCTGTCAACTGCATGGCAGCAAGATTTGTCAAACAATGCTGTAAGCCTGTAACCCATCGTCTGGAGTAGAATTCGATCAAAGCTTCGGCCAGCAGACGATCATTCTCCTAATGATGCTGTTCTACTCATTAAATCTGCATCTCCTGCCGTCCCATGACATGCAACTTGCTAAGAAACGGGTCCTCATCGATATATGCTCCCCTCAGCCACCTCTCCTTACCAACATCTCCAACATCAAACGCACTGCGTGCATGCAAGACTCTCCTATTGTCGAAAATGACACACTCGCCCGGCTTCATCAGTCGCTCGCAGATTCCCTCTGGACGATGTATGAGTTCGTTGAACTTCCTCGCAGCCTCGTGCCATCCGTGGTATCTGTGACTGAGAAGCTGGGGAGCAGACGCTGGACTACTCGACGAAAAGCCTTGCAGCCTCGGAGGCGCCTGGAATGGCGGTGACCAAGCCACAGAGCAGACAAAGTCCATGGGCCCAAGTTTTGCCACCTCGGCCCTTGTTGCCTCGTCCGAAATGCCCACATCGCGTTTCATGGCTTCGTATGAGGACCATTTCCGAGCACCGACATGTAATGTCCCTTGCTCGATGACTGGTCGGCGTTGGTGATAGTACTGAGAGCGGGTGTGATCGTAGTGATAATCAACGGCGACTTTGGAGAGAATTGCCAACGAGTGGTCGTCCGTCCGTGCGAGGTCCTTTACAGCCTTGAAACTGTCCATGAATAGGCTCGCTCCACCAGCGGAAGAAGATCTGATGCAATGGAGGAGCTGGAGGTGAGGTGGCTGCTTCATGTACATCAGATCCATGTGGAATCCAAGATTTTGCGCCGTATATGCCACGTTCTTCGCATCGGGAACCGAGCGAACGTCCCAAGTACGGCCATAGAATGTGGTCTTCAGAGGTCCGATACGCTCCGCCAGCTGCTCGACCGATCTCTCGTCGTCGGGTACGCCATTGACGAACATTAAGCCATGTGTATGCAGCTGTCGCAATGCTTTGAGTAATACTTTGTCGTCGTTCATATAAGTATCGAAGCTGAAATCGCCGGTCTCCTGTTTGAACGTCTCTGCCGTCCAGTACCGCCTTGATGGTAACTCTGGCGCTGCCCGGTCGAGCACACCTGTCCGTACAAGTCTCCTCAACGCTTCAATCGGAATGGAAGAAATGTGATCGTCGCCGTAACCAGGAGCATCTGCGCTCCATCGGAATCTGTAATGATCATTTTCCACGTATGACTCCGTGACCTGGATGCTCGCTGGTATGTCGGCTGAGTAGAAGAGCTTTTGCCGAGTAGATTGATCGATACAAAGCGGGCATGAGCAGAGGTCTCGCAGCAGCACTGCGTTGAACGAATGCTCCTGTCCTTCAATAGTCAGTGGGAAGACGGAGCCCAAATCGATACGCCTCGGTGCACGAGGAAGTTCCCGAGCGCGACGGTCGCTCGGAGTCCGCTTTGGCTGTGTCCGATGTTCCGTCGTCTTTGAGATTTCCGACGTCTCGTTGAGCATCCGGCGAATCTCGGGACTTGACTCCTGCCGTTGAGCTTGCTGCTGTCTCGAAGAGGTGGTAAACCCCCGAATGTGGACATTTTGTGAGCGCCGCAGATGGCCGCAGAACCGCAAGCCGAGTCTTGCAGCCATCGGTCACCTTTCGATGAACGATTGACCTATAGGTGAATCAAAGTCACCACAATCTGAAGCTCGAGCCGACTTTTGGCACCTAGCATTGGTTTGAGGTCTCGGACAGGCGGGGTGTTTGACGAAGTTCGGTTTCATTGCCGGACCCGAGTCCGGAAGCGAGGTCGCCCGGCTCTGTTCAAATAGACTACCCGACCGCAAGGCAGTCACTACCTCAAAACCACGAGACCGTCCATGTTCTGGTTCTCTGGCTAATAACATCGATCATCTCAATTGACATGGCAGTCCCGGTTGTCAGCCGGTCGAATCAATCACTCTAATTCTATCGCCATTTCACGTGGGAATAGCCAATCATCGTGTAGGCAATGGTCCAAACAGGATTCTCCAGAGAGCGCTGCTCACACAGCTTGAAGAGCTCAATCTCACGGTACACGCCGTGGAGCTTGAAGCCGTTGATCAATACGAGGGAGAAATCGGACGCAGCTTCGCTCTCCTCGCGCAGACTTCGAAAGCAGTCATAGCTGCAGTCAAGGCCGGGTCATTTCCATTGATTCTGTCAGGAAACTGCGACACCACAATTGCGGCTGCCTCTGGGCTGAATCTCACCGACGTAGGCAAATCATCAGAGCTTACGGTAGGTTTTGTCTACTTTGATGCCCATAACGACCTGGAGTCACCTTCGACAAACACCAACGGCTACTTTGACGCCATGGGCATGAACATCTTGAAGGGTGATAGCTGGCATGCACTTTCCCAAACAATTCCCGTATTCAAGCCATATGATCTCAAGAAGCTTGTCTATTGCGGCCTGCGGGACTTTCAGGGTTGCCAAAGGCAGCTAGTACAGGACATGGGTCTGGACGTGGTCTGTCTTGGACTCTCTGGGACCTGTCAACGAGTATCCATCGCCTGGAGGGATGCTGGAAGCAGACGTATTGGCCTGCTTGAAGCTGGTTCCGAAGAAGACTGCACCTGCCAGTCTAACAGTCTGCTCGTTCAATCCGGACGCCGGGGATGGGAACAAGATTGCGGACATCGCTGTGAAGGCCATAGTCAGATTCTTCAAGTCAATGTTGGAGAAGGGCGCCCTATTGCAGAAGCCGTGAGTCGACTCGGTCAACATCGAAGCCGCATGCTTGCTGCTGTGGCGCAGGTCAGCATTGAGTGCAGACCGGAAGCGTTGAGTCAGTTTCAACGACCCGTCCAAGTATGCTGGGCCCGAGTAGACTGATCCATTGTTCGACGATTTGATCCGCTGTCACACTTACGTTGAAGAGATTTATTCGGTCGAAAGCCGTCTCGGGATTGGTGCGACACTACCTGAGGTATCTGCGACCTGATTTACTTCGTCTGGTCCGTGGCCACGATTCGTAGCAATAGCAAGGCAGATAGTAAGCTGGCGATGTGGCCCGCCAGGAGTCTCGAGGTGACAGAGGCTCCAAGGGCGCAGGAGCAGTGAATGTGCACAGTAAGGTCAGCCCCAACTTGGACAGTCTTATTGCCATAATTTCCTTGGTCTGTAGAGAAGCGACTCACTTCCCGCAGTCAATCGTTCTGCCAGAGGGTGTCCGAAATCGAGTTCATGAAGGCATCTCCAGAAGCCCAGAACGAACGCTTCTGGGCGCCGCAGAAGTTCGCAACCTGAGTCTTGCAGCCATGGTCTTTGGGCAGCGGACCGTAGAAACTGGCACCGAAGGAAACAATGTACCAAGCCATTGAAGCAGCATTCAATAGTGCCCTGTGAAACCGTCCGCGGAGCGGAGCTTGCTCAGCTGGGTTCGGCAGCCACACCCACGCAACTCGGTCAAGAGTGCAGCTTCGAAGCTTCGGGTACCACATCTCTATGACCTACGTTCACATCAATCCCAACAGTCGGTGCCAATTCACGTTCTCCGCTCGACTGATGGATGTCTGGGTCCGCAGAACACCTCCGCGATGAGGTACGAACCAGCCACACCTATCACGAGCATCATGCTCTCGCAAACGACCTCAAGCTCACCCAAGCCATAGGGAACCAGATCCCAGGTCATCATAGCAGGCGCCATCTCCGGCCTAATCTCACGCTTCTGTATCGCTCCATTAGACGTCGTCAAAATTCGCCTGCAATTACACTACCACTCCCTCGCCGACCCGCTCTCGCAACCTGTCTCTGCGCGAACGCCAACGGGAATCTACATTGTCGCTCGGAACATTCTCCGGCATGAGGGCATCACGGGCTTTTGGAAGGGAAACATTCCCGCCGAGGGACTGTACCTGAGCTACGGCGCGGTGCAATTCCTCGCGTACCGCAGCACGTCGCAGGCATTGGATACACTGGCCGAGAAGAGCAATGTTCACATCCCAGGTGCGGCGAAGAGTTTCGTTGCGGGCGCCATAGCTGGAACGGCGGCCACGACAGCGACGTATCCGCTCGATCTACTGCGGACAAGGTTCGCTGCGCAGGGAACGGAGAGGGTCTACGACGGGTTGCTGGGCAGTGTTCGGGACATTACGCGCACGGAAGGAGCAAAGGGTTTCTTCAGAGGCTTGAGTGCGGGCATTGGACAGATTGTGCCGTACATGGGACTATTCTTCGCTATGTATGAGGGACTCAAACCTCAGCTCGCGACTGTGAACCTACCCTTTGGATCTGGAGATGCGCTGGCAGGCATATCGGCAAGTGTCATCAGCAAGAGCATTGTGTTTCCGTTGGATACTGTGAGGAAGAGATTGCAGGTCCAAGGACCGAGTCGAAGTCGATACGCGGGGGGAGAGAAGATACCCGTGTATGAGCGAGGCGTGGTGAATACGTTGAAGACGATCTTGAGGAGAGAGGGAGCAATTGGGTTGTATAGAGGGCTGACTGTGAGCCTGATCAAAGCGGCGCCGTCGAGTGCAGTCACGATGTGGGCGTATGAGCGCGCGATCAAGGTGTTGAAGGGTTGGGAGAGTAGCAGACTATGAAAATCAGTACCGAAAGCATTCATCTCCCAGATCCGCTGAGTCGCTTCTTATCGTCGTTCCATCCTATGCAGACGTCCACGCGATGGAGTACTTGATACAGTGCCTTCATGCATGGACGTTGCGGTATAGGTAAATTCGTGTCTCTAGCGCTCCTTCGACTCCTTCCTTCCAAAGTGGCGCAATATTAAACATCGTATCATGGCTGGGCAAGAATATGCTTTCTTTCGAGGTAATCCTTCTTCTCTTCGACAACACCTATTTCCCTCTTCACCTCGCGTATTGGCACGCGTTCAACGAGTGCCACCATGCCCTGAACGCCGCCTTGCCCGTGCGCAATCGTTCTCATAGATGAGAACCACACTCCCCTGGCCCTTGGCACCGGCCACCGAGGCGAGGTGCCGACACACATGCGGGTGCAGAAGTCCCAAGAACTCCCGATCGCGGACTGCCGATTTTGGCCAGTTTCAGCCATTGCGCCCATGTCACGAAGAGAGAGTTCACGATGAGCTCGCCTTGTCGTGCAGTCGGAATAGAAGCGGGTTGGGTTAATACGTGCACCACGTTGAGAGACTGCTGCGTGTTCGCCGGAAGACGACGACTCCACCGCTGTCAGAGCCATACAGTTTTAGGAGCGACTTGCAAGGATGGACATTCAACGATTCGCGCGCGCATACTGCTGTCCACTATTGTTGGGCCGCTTGGTGCCAGCAGGACTGCCCTGTCCGCTGCTGACGTTTCTCGATATAGATAGTGTTCCCAACAGCCAAAGCGGCGATACGCTGCATCTGCAGAGACCGCGGAGCCTGCTGAGTGGAAGTACGCGTGTCTTGCCACAAACTAGCACACTTGATCCAACCAGGACGGGAATCGTCTCCAGTCGCATCCCTGCCAACCTGCTCGACTAGAACGCCCCGTCAGCATGGATGAGCTGTGCTGCACTGTCAAGGGTTCGCATACGATTGCTACAGCTGGCATCCCGACCGAGACATTCGTTATCGTCCATGGCAACAAACAAAGGACGAAGACTTCTCCTTGCATGCAGCACCGCTGCAGTCACATGTTGTGGGACTGCACTGCGCAAGCGAATCAAGCAGACAGGTCGAGTTCGCGGCCCTGCCTTAGCGGTTTCGGATTCAGTGCGTGGTGCCGTGTCACAGCAAAGCGGCCCCTGGGTCTAGTCCTAAGCGATGCCCCGGCGCAGAAATGCCTTTACGGCGGAGTCAGGATCTTGCCGCGCCGTCGTCTAGGTCGACCAACGGTTTGAGGACCGAGACGGTCTTCTGCCAACATTGGACCAGCATGACATCCAGAATTGGGCACAATCAGCGCTACGACTGGCCAACTCCTTGATTTTGGAGGAATCAACTTGCACGTATTCGGCAGGATCCGTGGGTCTAGTCTCCAATGCCGATAAAGCTTCCGCAAAAGATCTTCAACTCCTGCAAGGGACGCACGCGGCGCCAGCCGCCACTAACCCGTTGCACATGCTGGGATGTTGAAGCCGCCATTTGCATGTGGATTCATGAGCACGGCGCCGCCGATTTTCTTCCAAGGCATTCCAAAAGCACGACATCTTCTTCTTCTTCCTCTTTCTTCTTCCTTCATCCATCAACACATCACCACCTTCGTTCTCATACAACACTACAGTCGCTATCCATCAACAGCATCACCTCACTACACTAATACCACCTTACCACCACCAACAAACACACTCAACCGTCAACATGCGCACTTCATTCGCTGTCATGGCCTCCGCCGGCCTCGCCGTCGCCCAGGGCCAGTACGGAGTCGTCTCTCAGATCGCGTACGTTCCATCATCACATTCTTCACTTCATCAGGATCACATGCTAACAACCTCACAGTGATGGCCAGGTACGACTGTCTCGACGTCGCGCGATATGCGTGACACGCGCGACTTCACACACGTCCTCATACTGACAACTTCATCAGATCCAGGCCCCAGCCTTCCAGACCGCTCCGGCCTACACCGCGCCAGCTCCGGCTCCGCCAGCCTACACCGCACCAGCTCCGGCGCCTGCTCCGCCAGCCTACACGGCCCCAGCGCCTGCCCCAGCTCCACCTGCCTCATCGGCTCCAGCGCCAGCCCCGCCAGCCTACACCGCGCCAGCTCCAGCTCCGGCTCCCGTGCCATCTGCACCCGCTCCGGCTCCACCAGCCTCGTCGGCTCCGGCTCCGCCAGCCTACACTGCGCCGGCTCCCGCTCCGGTCCCAACCACCGCTGCTCCGGCCCCGGCCCCACCCGCCAACAACGCCACCGCTCCGGCTCCGTACCCAACTGCTGGCGGCAACAGCACCATTGCTACCTTGACCGCCTCCAAGAGCAGCCCGGTCGAGACTGGCGCCGTCGAGCCATCTGGCACCGCCCCTCCCGTCAACACTGGCGCTGCTGGCTCCCTCACCGTCAACGTTGCCGGTGTGGTCGCCGTGTTCTCCCTCTTCGCCTACCTCGCATAAGCATCTCGCTTGGGCTGAACCGAAATCATATCACGACTGGGACTTTACATTGTGTTTAATAATGTCTTGCTTGGCCACGGATGCTGCACATCGCCCCGACGCGGTGAGCTGATCTGCGGTTGGGCAGGAAAACGGAGTTCAATGAGTCCATCTCAAGGCGCTTCGAGTACATGGGAAATCTGTTTGTTTTGTTGGACTGATGGCGCGATTCATTGCGAAGGCGGCTACACAGGGAATTCACAGGACTTGGATTGGGGTTACGAATATGCATTTGCTGTGTTCTGATCTTTGCTTTCGGCGCGAGCAAGATGGCGAGGGAAGACTAATATGGCACTCGCTCTTTCTGTCCCTCCCATCCCGGACCTGTTGAGTTTTCCATCCTGGCTTGGCTTTAGCTTTGGACAGAGTGTCTGGATGTACCAAGTAGCTTGACAACATGAGAAAAGTTTGTAAACTGATTGTCCTTCATTCAAAGTATGGTCGTTCCTTTCCCTTGTTGTCGTCGAGTGTACATCCCACAACCTCGCCTCTCATCGACACCCACCTCGCACAGTACCGCCGCATCGACGAACATTGCACAACATCAATCATCGTCGTACGACTGCCACCACGTCGCGAACACAACGCAACGCCCACGCTACATGTTCTGTTCCTTGTCCATTTACGACAGTGACACTCATCGATCTGTGGACATTTCTGTCGTGCGATGACACCTACAAATCTTCGTGGCACCGCAAACCAGATCTTCAATAGGATGGGACATCACAGCGGAGAGCCTCGAGAGTGACACGATTCGGGCGACTGACCTCCGAATCTGCTCGCCGTGAAGCTGACAGTTCGCAATCGGTTACTATATCGAAATCGTCGGCATTCGTCGGCGAGTAGAGGCAATTGACCTGACATTCGCCCTAAGCCTCCACAAGCCAACGCCAACCGGCACCCTGACTTTGACCATCACAAGCCCACAGAACGCCACCATTTGGTTGGCAACGATTGTAGGGCTGGAGAACGAACTCTTCTACAACCAGTTCACTCGAGTGTTCGTCTGCCACGTGAACCATTCGACTTGACATGAGGTGAGGTCCTCGGAAGGTTTCGATGCTCTGACATCTCCGACGCTTGTCGCAGATTTTGCAGGGCCACGTGGGAGAGATGTGAGAGATCGAAGGCTTCAGATCGGCAGCGTTTGCGTGAAATGACGATCGTTCCGGAAGAAAGAGCACGTGGAAGGACGGTCGTCGCATAGGTCGAGGCCTTGTATCTCGCTCGTCGGGACTCCCTTCATTGTGTGTACTTCGCAGCATGCCATCGGGATAGATATCTCGAAACGAGGAACAGTCCGAACGGCCGTTCATGCAACGGGCAGCCGACGAAGGTGAACATGTCCGCGCCTTGTCATGAATGCTGCATGTCGGTAAGATCCGCGGAGGTCAGTCCTTCTCAGGCCAAGCATCGCCAAAGAAGAGCTGATCTCATCCTCAGTGAGTGAAGTGAGGAAGTGGAGTCCTCGAGAACACGAACTTAGCTGAAGGATTACGAGAGCGGGCCTATCCGCCCACCTGCAGCACAAGCGAAGCAAAATCCGACTTCAGACATCGGCACGTGTACCTTTCGTGTGCTGTGATTCGCTGTGAGAGCCTGCACCTTTCGACGTCGTCTTTGCATATCAACACGAAGTATTTCGCTTCCGTGATGAGGGCAAGTGGTCTTGCACGGCGGCTCAACCGTGCCGGTGCATGATGTGTGTGGCGTCTGGTGGAATTGCTTGTTGCTTTTTGTGAGGTCGGCCAAGGCGATGGGCAAGGCTTGTCCTGGTCCGCTTGTCTCATCGAGCATGGATAGGGCTGTGGTGGTGGACAGCGCATCGTCGGGTTCGCCGACTTTTCGTCCGCTCGCTGACGGAGAGTATGGTATGCAGGACGGTGAATATCGGCTCGAATGCACCTTTGCGATCCATGGACACCGATCGGAGTCGAGTGGAATTCGTGTGAAGAGACTTCTCATGCGGACCAAGGCTGGTCGGTATGCACACAAGGACGGGCGAGATGTTGTGATGAGCGATCCAAAATTGGAGAGCAGCGGGAGAGACAAGAGCCATGGACCCTCTCCTCCACTCTTGGAGTGTGAACGAGCGCGCCGTTGGAAAGGACAAACTCAATTTTTTCCTCACCGTCTATAGCCTGCGCTGCGCGGATCGCCGTTGTTCCACATATCGGAGAGGTTTGGAGGGTTCCTCTGTTGTTGCGATTCCTACACGCCTTCAACACTCCGTCGTAGCACCTCGCAGTCCGACTGATACAACAGACCTCTCCTCGTCGACATCGGTCCACCTTCCAGCAACTCGACACCATTTCTTCCGCGGTCGATCCGTACCTCCTTCCCTAGTACTACGAAGGATTCTCGGGCTACGTCCCGCTCGTCTCTGACCTGGGACTGCCGCTTCCCTTCGAATCCCTTTCCCATCCTTCGACATCATCATCTCTTGGGCCTGAGGTGACATCCGGTTAAGTCGGATCGGGGCGAACCACTCACACCTGCCGTTCGACAACGTGGTCCACGACTTGTCCTACCTCACCCGTACACCAATTCTCTCAATTGGTCGCTCGTCCACTTTATCCGCGCGCGCTCTTTACAAGGTGTAGCACTAGTGCGCCATCTTGTACAGGCATTGCACCCAAGATTCGCCGAGCATCGCCAGGACATATAGTCCGAAGCTTGTCGACTCTTGAGACATTGCGCTTCTCTCTTCCTCAATCCACCTACTCGACCTCTCTTTTCCGGCGACGACCTCTCACCTCGCAGCCATGCCGCACTCCTCAATGCGGGACTATGGCCTCGCCGCCCCTCACGGTCCGAACATGGGCGGCGAGCACGTTGCGACTCAAGATGTCACCAGCATGCAAGCCAACGAGGCCTCTGTCTTTCGCAGCTTGCTCCTGCCCGACGACAGCTACAACGAGGACGGCGTCTACTGGGCGGACATGCCGGTTGGCAAACGCATCGCCTTTGTTAACAAGGTCGACTCCGCCGAGGCGAAGAAGGAGTTGAAGTCGATCGGCAGCATGATGAAGGCGGATCCGTTGAGCCCGGTATCGTATTATTTTCGAAATATGATCATCCCGGGAATGGGACTTTTGCTTGAAGGGTGAGTTTGTATTGGACGACATGGCTTGAACGGTCGACTGATGTCTCGCCAGCTACGTTCTCTTCTCCATTGGCAACGTCAAGCCATTGTTCGCCGCTGCATACCCTCAGTGCTGGGGCAAAACACCTACGGCTTGCAATGAGACTTGGGTTCAGTCTGTGGACTACCTTGAGATTTGCGGCATTATTGTCGGTCAGATTCTGGTTGGTGTTCTCGGTGACTGGCTTGGTCGTCGATGGGGTCTCATCCAGGATGCTATCATCATGTTCCTGGGATTGGTCATGCTCACGGCTTCATGGGGTCTATCGCTCAGTGAGTTGATCGGTCGATTAAGAAACCTCGAGTTCTTTACTAACATCAACCAGACGGCTGGGTCATCTGCTACGTCTGGTCGCTGTTCTTCTACGGCATCGGTGTCGGTGGAGAATACCCTATGACTGCCACCTCTGGCATGGAAAACGCTGTCGGCGCAGGCAAGGTTTCCACACGCGAAGATCGTCTCCATCGTGGTCGCAAGGTCACCTCTGCTTTCTTGATGCAAGGCTGGGGTCAATGGTTCAACCAGGTCATTCTCATTCTTCTCCTCCTCATCTTCCATGGCGGCACTTCCAGCCCACCCTACGGCCAAACCCTCGTACAATGGACCTTCCGCGTATCATTCTTCATCCCAGCCGTCGGCACTCTCTGGCTGGTCTACTACCGTACGTATAAGATGAAGTCGGCCTCCAAAGTCCTCCAACAGGCGAAGAAGAAGAGTTCCGTCACCGGCTACGACACGAAATCTCTCGGCCTGACCTTCACCTACTTTGGCGGACGTCTCTTTGCCACAGCAGGCACCTGGTACGCCAACGATGTCTTCTTCTACGGCAACAAACTTTTCCAAGCCGAGTTCATCAACACAATCACCGGCGGCACGAAGAACGTCATGACGACCTGGCTCTGGAATCTGGTCAACATCGGCGTCTCCCTCGTCGGCTACTACCTCGCCTCCTTCCTCATTGACAACAAGAACTACGGCCGCAAATGGATGCAGATCATCGGTTTCCTCGGCGACTTCATCTGCTTCGTCATCCCGGCTTTCAACTACGAATACTTCGCCGAAGGCGCGGGTGTGCACGCTTTCATGGCCATGTACTTCCTCTCCTCGTTCTTCAACCAGTTCGGTCCCAACTCCGTCACCTTCCTCGTTGCGGCTGAGGTCTTCCCAACTCCCGTCCGCGCTTCCGCCCACGGCTTCTCGGCTGCGATGGGTAAGGCAGGCGCCCTCACCGCCGCGGTGCTGTACAACTACATTGACGTCCCGACACGCTTCCTCGTCGTCCCATGGTTCGGTCTGGCCGGCGCGATCCTCACCTGGGTCTTCCTCCCCGACACGACCGGTCTGGATCTCAAAGAACAAGAACGCCGCTGGGCGTACATTCGCTCCGGGCGGGAACAGGAATACCACGGCGTGGCCATCCACCCGCAACATCTGTCATTGTGGGAGAGGATGTGGGGTGTTGGCAAGCCCTACGATGCGGATCTGGACTACAAGCAACGAGTCGAGGAGATGCGCGCGGACTGGGAGGCGGCGATGGCGAGAAATGCGGCGGAGAAGGAGGCGAGGGAAGCGGGTAGAGATGAGATGGAGGACGATTGGAGTTCGGAGGTGAGCACTTTCTTCGAGAGGACGAGAGGAAAGAAGGGCGCGAACGGTGTTCCGCCGGTGGTTACGCTGGATGGAAATGGAGATGGAGCAAAGACGAATGGACATGGGCATGATTCGATTGAGGAGGAGAAGTTTGGAGGAAAGGAACAGTAGTACTGTTTGTTGTGGAAGAGGTGGTTGCGATTATCATCGACCCAGTTCGGTTTCAGCGACCATTCGAATGGTGTTTGATTAGCGAGAGGGAAACGGTTGTGAGTCGAAATGGAGAATTTCTCACCGTCGCATTTGGGTACTGTATACGAAATTCAACCGAGACAACGGCATATTCACATTGGCATATGAGAGTATGCTTCATCAATCGAGGAAGAGATTCGATCTGCTGCATGCCATTCCTTGACGACGACATGAATTCCTCCCCGTCTCTGCTGACCACGGTTGGCGGCGACGACGACGACGACCCCCCCCCCCAGACTCCATCACCGACTTCCCGCGCCTTCCTTCATCCTCCTTCTCCTCCGTCCGTGATCCCAGCAGTCAGGCCGCGCGCCTTTACACGACCTTCGGGGG
This sequence comes from Zymoseptoria crescenta, assembly GCA_026122155.1. NCBI lineage: Eukaryota > Fungi > Ascomycota > Dothideomycetes > Mycosphaerellales > Mycosphaerellaceae > Zymoseptoria > Zymoseptoria crescenta. The sequence goes on from JALRMM010000033.1 coordinate 47,801, forward strand.
CTTGGGGGGGATTTGGCAAGCAGCAAGACCATCGCTGGGTGTCCCTCCGTGAACAAGGCCGCAATATTGGAAGTATAGGCCGACTGCACCGTCTGGAACGCAGCATTCATAAACAGGATCTGTTGTTGGCGTAGTCGCTTCGGTGATGATCTACATGGAAAGAGAGAGTTGATCAACTAGAAGGCTTCATTGTCAACTGGCAGTGGGATGGGACTTACGGGGTGGCCTAAGACATCCTGGCAGACGATTTTTTGGTCGTCCAACGAGATCCCGTCGCACCTCGCGTGGTCCGTGGCGATTGCGCCTGAGATGGCTGTGGCCATGAGCAGAAAGTGGGTGGAGAGCTTCATCGTGGGATGTTCTTGGACGAAGTGGGTGTGAGAGCGGTCCTTGGGATGCTTGGTGAGGTGCGGTGAGGAGACGGACGGGAAACGAAGGGATGGGTCAGGCTTCATATATTCCTCGAGCGTCGAGATGGACAGCTGTCGAGTCTGGCTTGCGTTCCTTTGACCCCGGGTATACGAACGGCGCCGCAGGGTGAATGCTTGGAGATGAGGAGGCGAACGGTGAGCGAGTGGGATAGGCAGGCTTCATACGTTATTCGGGCGTCGATGGACAGCTGTCGCGAGATCCGAGTCTGGCTGGAGTTTCTTTCGCCCCGCGTATCTGGACAGCGCCGCAGGGTGTATGCTTGAAGAGCCTGCACGGTGTACAGGCCGTGACCTGCATCTCAGAACTGTCTCCAGCATGTTGGTGCATGGGAGTGCTATGCATCCGTACAGGGACTGAGGTTCAATTTGAAGGCGTCTTCACAAGCGAACCACGCCAACGAGAGCCTGCGAATACCAATACCTTGCAAAAGAGGAGAGCACTCCAATACGCTCACCCGCTGGATCGGCGCCCTCTCGCAGCATGCATCGATCGCCGACTGGTGCTCGACCGTGCATTGCCTTGCAAACAACTCCCCCGAGCAAAGGACTGCCGTCAGGAAACTCCTTCAACACAGTCAAGAAGTCCGACCTTGCCAAGGAGTTGGAGCTCAGCCGTCTCCTTGCACAGTACCCTAGTTTTTGACACGTGGACGGTTCTTTGAGCTCTGTCCTTGTCCTGTGCCACGGTCGCTTCTTGCTTTGGGGATAAGAGTCGTAGGGGTATGGTTGCTGTCACCTGAGCAGGATTATGCTCAAATTATCCTCGCGATGCTGGACGATTCGACATACGCAACCTTGCCACGGCAGTTCTCCAGCAAGGCGGTCGGCTGGACGTGCTTGGGAACACGGAGTCCCCGCCTTCGCACTGCAGAGTATCTTGAAATGCACTGACTGCAGCGACAACATGTGCAGGCACAATGCTTCGCAAAAGTGTTGCCGCTTTTTGTGGCGAGCTGGAGCGGATGTGAAATATTGACTCTTTATCGCCGTCGAATCACCGCGGGTTGTTGTGCCATTCTGTAGATGGCATCATCAGAAGCTCGCCAATACGCTTCGTACCAACCAGAAGCATCTTCGTGCTCTCTGATGTTGAATGTTGCGTCTCTATCGAACGCCAACACCATGCTCCAACTCATCATCCTCCTCTTTGCCAAATGTGTCCTACATCTCAATGCTCCAGGTTCCCTCCACCGCTCCCCTTCTCCCACCCGCGTATACTCTCCTCAATATTTCTCCAATACCGCAATCTCACGGCCTGCCTCCTTGCCGCCTCCAAGTCCCCTTGTGCAAAAGCCGCTTCCAACCCAGCCACACTGCCCTTCATCCTCTCCTCATTCTCGCTCTTCAACACCTCCAATCCCGCCTCATCTTCGACCTCATCAACTGCCTCCCGTGCCTCCATGACCTCCATCAACAGCCCCCCTCCCTCGCCTGCCGCTTGATCGCCCAGCTTGGCACTCTCGTCGTCGACATCCACACCCTGTAGACTGAGAAGGTATTCCGCCCGCCGTAAAGGATCTTGCAATGTGCGGTAGGCTTCGTTGATGAGCATGGAGAGTGCTTCGGCTCGGGGTTTTTCGGCGGGAGGGAACAGGTCTGGATGGGACTTTTGCTGGAGAGTGAGAAACTCGCGGCGGAGCGCGGGAAGGGATGGTGTGAATGGTGACGCAGGCGGTGGGCCGGAGGGAAATGTGCTTGGGAAGAGTGCGTAGTGAGTTGGCGGTTGGGAGGGTTTGGCAAAGGATTCGGACTGCTGAGATTCTTGGGCGCGAGACTGTTCTCGGATGGGGATGGTAGTCGAGAAGGCTGGTGTTGGTGTCGTGCTGAAAGGCCGTTTCTGGGCAGGACTCGAAAGCTGCTGTCGACAGCTCTCGCACATGTACGGGCGGCGGGATGTAGGAAGGTCGCGACGCAGAGAGGAGTTGATCGCGCTCGTTGCGGCTCGAATCGTGCGTGTACGCATCGCGAATACAGTATCCGAGTGATGTGCAAACAGAAAGTTCGAGGAGTTGTGGTTCGATAAAGGGTGTAAAGGCGAAAGACGTCCGGCAATGTTTTTGGATGATCAGCTTGTGCACGATGACGACTGGCACGCGCACGCGAACTCTATTTCTGTCAAACCAAAGCCTAGATGAATGACCTTGATGTGCCTTCTGTCTCCATTTCTGTTGCTGTGAGTTTCCATAGACTCCGTTCGCTAGATGCACCATATACCCCCAGAACTCAACGCGATCTCACTGTGACGCTCCACTCGCCAGCTCATCTGTCGTCAGCAACTTCTCCGGACCAAATGACATGGGCAGAAGCTGATCCAAAGTCATGACCACGGACTTGCCATCTTTGTCGTACATCAGGATCGGGCAGCTGGGCTGTTCTGGCGGTCAGCATCAAGGAGATGTCTCGGATTGCTCAAAAGCATACCTCACAAAACTCCCGAATGAACTGTCTGCACATTCCACACGGACTCGCAGGAGGACTGATGTCCGTCGCAACAGCAATGGCTCGAATATCACCTTTCCTTGCTCCCTATATCGTGTCAATCATGAACTGTCTCCGAGGAACGACAGTCCCGATTGATGGAAGCGAACGTACCTGAACAACCGCCGTTCCAATCGCAACCCTTTCCGCACACGTCCCAACCGGATATGCCGCGTTCTCTACGTTCGCACCTTGCACAATCGTTCCATTGCCCAACAGCAGCGCAGCTCCGACTCGAAAGTTTGAATATGGGCCTGTATCGCATTAGATCTGTTTACCGAACAGAACAGACGTTCGTGCTCACAATACGCCCTGGCTTTCGCTTCTGTGCATTTATCCTGTAGATTCTGCACGTCCGTGGCAGAGAGCCCGTATATCAGAGCGGTGTCTGAACGGGAATGACCCTTGGATCTGGTGGGACTGGACATCGTGAAGGAAAGAGGAGAAGGAAGGACGAGGGTCGAACCGTAGGGATGGGGATGTTGTGTGCGAGAGAGGGAATGTCGCCAACGGAGCGTTCTAGTAAATACCAAAATGTGGGTATTTTCTAGACCTTTGATGTTGCTTAAGGTAGAGTGGTACAAAAGGGATGAAAAGAGAGCGCTAGGAGGTAGGACCGTCAGATCTGAAGACGACGTACAAGCACGTAGGTGGGATGTTCCAGTCTGCGATGTCTGAGAATATTAGACGCTCCACGGTTCGATCAACACCATCTTGGCATTGCGGTAGTATGCTTCTTTGATACCTGCAATCCCAAACCTCCACCATCTACTCTACACGGAGCAGTCTCGCGCCTCTCCTCTTTACTGCCTTCGCCCTTTTGTTGCCCTTCTGAAACCTCACAGCATCTTGATGCGACCGACCCAGATTATCCAGGTCCTTGACCTTGTAGATCCGAATGATCCAGTTTTCACTGGTGAACGCCTCCTCGAGCGTCGACAGCTCGGGTCCCACTGCCGGCAATTTCGAATTGCGGACGCGGTCTTGTGCTTGACCGGCAGGGAAGAGAGTGTTGTAGTTGTAGTAGCTCATCTTGTACATGAGTGAGTTCTTCATCGTGTCGGTCGCTTGATCGTCAACACGGTATTCGCCCCGCTGGGTGAAGAAGTCGCGCTCTTTGACCTCATCGGGCCAGATTCCTAAGCCATCGTCAGTGTATATTCAAAAGTGGTGTTATAGGGAGACAATCTTACCCTCAGCAATCCTGACCATCCACAAGAACTTGTTGATGTCGTCTCCTGAATATCCCAACAACCCACCAAAGACGACGAGCACATAGTCGACCTCGTGCTGACGCATGATCGGATATGACACCTCCTCGCGGCTGGACATGGCTTTTCCAACCGTAGCGATGTGGGTGTTGTTCCAAGTGTTGTTGTCGACCAGAGTCGGTCGATCGGCCATACCACCGATCTGGTAGCCGTAATCCCACCAACTCATCACCTTTGCGTTTTGCTCGGTGTTTTGACGCAGCCAGTAGTAGGCCTCGCGGTAATCATCAATGATGTGCTGGCTACCATCGGGCATCTTCGACGCAAGCACGACGGATGGCGAGGAGTAGGCGTTCGATGTCACCCATGTGCAGTGAAGCACAAAGATGAGCAAGTATGCAGTAACGAATCCAGTGACGATAGACTTGGAGAGGTAGCTGTAAATGCCAACCAGCGGCCCTTTCGTGGTGGATCGAAGAGAGTCGGGAATGCTGGCAGAGATCTTGTCCGAGATGTTGGTCGAGCCATTGGCGTTGCCGTTCGTCTTGGTCTCAGCGGGCTCCGTGGGGGTCTTCGCGACCATGAAAGTGTCCAGGATTTGGCTGATCGCAAGTGCGGCAGCAACACAGACGACTGGGGTGAGCGTGAGCATCAGACGCACCATGACACCGGCGAAGTAGCTGGCTAAAACAGCGTAGATCACGATGAAGACTTGCTCGTCGCGAAGGTTGCGGAAGCACATGTACACACCGGCCGGGAAGAGCCAGATGAGCATGTTCAAGTCGAAGAAGAATGCCGGCCAGGCAGTAGGCTGGTGCTCAGACACGGATGCAATGATGGGAATGTGAATCTTTGCGTATCCGGTATCCCAGAGGGAGTAGAAACGTCCACTCCATGGTGCAATGGTTCCGGAAACGGTAAGGAGGACAAGCCCACCAAATGCCACTCCAAAGACAATCAACACCATTGCGCGAAGCAGAGTCTGGAACTGCTTGGACGGCAGCTGGTAACGGACGAACTCCGCAGCACCAACCAGCTGGATGAGACCGAATATCCCAAGAGCAGCCATGTGATCGCTGCTGCGGATGGGCAAGAAACCCACGAATGGAATCTGCATGCTGGCCAATGTTCCCAGCGCATACCACGTCGTGTAGCTGACGTACAGACGCCCGCTGAAGCGTCCCATGCAGATCAGCACGAAAGCGTGCAATGGCAGCAAGTTGGTGATGAAGACGTATCCACCCCACGCACTGACCATGTATCCGTAGAACAGCGCCGTCAACGCTCCCCACATAATGCTTCCTTCTTTTACAGCCTTGATCCACAGGTAGAAGGTAAAGACCAGCAGGAAGATGGCGATGGCCTCGTTGTCGTATGACCCGGCCACACTTCTGCTGATGTATCCCGGCGCAATGCCCATAAAGATGGCGGCGAGGAGACCCGCGGATGGGCTGTCACTCATCTCGGAGGTGAAGAGGTATGTTGCGAAGGCTGTGAGCCCGGAAAATGCGGGTGCAAGGAGCACACAAATGTTGCGGATATCGATGGGCATTGCCAGTGCGCGGAGTGCGTGATAGATGGCGCCTGAAGTGACCATGAGGCCTGGATACAGAGTTCCTCCGGTGACTCGTCCGAGAGGATGCCATGTTCGGTCATCGAACCAATCCCAAAAGTTGTAGAAGCCGTTGCTGACGAGGTACTTTGTTGCTCGGAAGTTGAACCAAGGATCGACTGTTTGGAGAAGTCAGTATGGCGGATCGAAGAGTTGGACTCGATTGAGCAGTGGTGAGGACTGACACTCGTGAATGATGCTCTCGAAGCGAATGACTGAGAACAAACGGGCGGAGATGGCAGCAGCTGCAATGGTGCACAGAATGACGAGACGCAGAAGACCTCGCGTGTTGCGTCCCGTCTCGCCCTTGAAGAAGAAGTCGGCACCCGGCGCAGGGCTGGATGTGTCGACCGCCATGTTGAAGAGAAATTGGTGGTGGTGGTGAAGACAGCGTGATGATCGAAATCGACATCCGAAGCTCTCCCTCCAATGTCACGTATCAAGTCGACGGGGGTGTGGTCCGAGCTTCGCTTGCACATGATGAAGCTTGGAGGAGGACCACATTGCGGAATACAAGAACATGCATTCTACGTCGATGCCTTGGACAAACGAACGGATTCAAATATTTGCGATGGACTGAGACACCTGCGAGGACTGCTTGCCGTGGAGCTGCTTCCTTTCGTGCTATGTCCATTGCTGTAGCAGCAATGCACAGTGGTATATACTATCGTTCTGTTCAAGCCGAGACTCACTCGCAGAGCTGAGATTCAGATCCGTCCCTGCCATGTATCATCCTTCGAAATACCGCACTAAGATCCTATCCCGATGCCATACCAGATTTGGCCACCTTTCAAGAACCTCCCCTAAAGGATTATGCTTCCAACCTAGCCTCTCCTCTAGCACAAGATGGGTATACGCAAAAACGCTCGCATCGAACAAGCCCGGTTCCTCCTTGCCAAAGAACCATCTCTCCTTCCCCAGCAAATTGGACAGCGCTTCGAACGCTTCTCCCGCTTCGTCAATGAGATCCGGTGCCGAGATCATGTTCGTAGCTGCGGACTTGACGAGCTCTGCTTCAGCTGCCGAGCGAAGCTGCTGTGCGATTGCGAACTGGACGAGCGGCTGTGATGAGCATGGCGTGACGTAGAGTTGTTGGACGACAGAGGAGTTCTCGGGTGCAAGGTAGAGTTGGTAGAGCTGCGGATGCTGGTCAGCATCTTTCACGGCATGTTGTATTTGTCACAGCGTACCCATGCTTTTCGTATTCTGTTATCCAGCAACGAAGCGTATGCCTCGTATCGGATATCCTCTATCTCCACAACGTTTTGTCCTGACTTCTGTGCTGCCAACCACTTCTTCAACTTGTTGCTCGGTATAGGTGGGACTGAACCTGATTCTGGATTTGACAATGCGGGTTGCAGGAAAGGTAATGCGCCAGAAGGGGAAGCATGGTTGCTGGACGGTACGAGGCGGAAGGGTAGTCCTGAAAATCGGAGGAACGCCTGCGTTGTGTTTGTTAGCTCTGCGACCTTTCAGGTTGCCTGGAATCTCGAACGAACCTGCCACTTCAGACAGCTCGGGTTAAAACTCGGTCGGCCCTTCGTTGCATCTTCCGCGGTGGTGAAGATGTGTAGGGAATGCTCGGTCCGTCGCGTAGGAGCACTGAGTGGAAGCTCGTTCGCGTCGTAGGTGTGAAGAGGGAAGCGGGCAAACAGCTCACGTAAAGGTGCTGGAACGTCGAATATGGAGAATTTCTTTTTCGCTGGAACATTTTGCTTGCCAGCTTCGGGCTGCATTTTGGATTCCTCCATCGCAATTCCTCTGGCGCGAGCGGGAGTGATTATGTTGTTGACGGTTGACCGGTACAATATATATTTGCGGCGGCCTCGGAGAAGAGCTTCGTTTCGGATTCGTAACCGGACTCGGTCACATGAAAGGTGCTGAGCATCTAGGGGATCGGGAAGGGACTCCCATCCTTTCGTTCTATTTGCCTCCCAACTTGACAAGTCTCTCGCAAAATTAGAATTTCGACATTTTCACAGGGAAGATCCATCTAGACTCTGACCTGTTACCATGGAGGAGAATCACATCTACCAATACTCGCTCCTCAATGCGTTAATGGACGGAGTCTGTGAGACCGGCATAAGCGTTTCGAAGCTCCAACAGAAAGGCAATCAAGGAGTATGTTCGCAATAGCGATCGACTCCGAGATCGACTCACTGATCGAATGATCAGCTTGGCACATTTGCGCGTATGAATGGAGAACTGCTCTTCCTCGACGGCAAAGTCTATCAACTTCTGGCAGAAGGCAACATCAGAGAAGCCGACGATCAAGATCGAATACCTTTCGCCGTCAGCACCAACTTCGTTCCGCAAAGCACATCGCACATCGAGCTACGAAATAAGGACGACGTCGATAATGGACTGAACGGCTTCAACGACCATGCTGCAAATTTGTTCATGACGTATCGAATCAACGGCAAGTTTGAGTACTTGAAGTGCAGGACTGTGAGAGGACAGGAGTAAGCGAACTTTGCATCTCATGAACGACCAAAACTGATTACTTTTCGTCAGGTACAAAGGCCAACCGCTCTCTGAACTAGGCGAGAAGCAGTCCGTCGAGACCTACGACAACGTCGAAGGCACAATCATTGGCCTCAGAACCCCCAAGAACTGGCAAGGCTTCGGCGTTGCTGGCGAACATCTGCACTTCATCAACAAAGACCGAACAGCTGGTGGACATGTGTTGGAGGTGAGGGCGAAAGAGGTGGAGATGCAGATGGCGGTGGCTTCCAATGTGCACGTCGAGCTGCCTACGTCGGACGAATTCAACAAAACATCGTTGGTGACAGATGCTGAAGGCGTGAAGAAGGTCGAAGGATGAGGTCGAAGATGGTTGCCACGTTCGTAGCTCTCTTGTGTCCAGACGCCGGCCAACGCAGCCTGCTTCGAGAACTATGGGTGTTTTTATGCGATGGTATTTGGGATCACCACGCAGATCGATCCGCAGGCACGGTCCACATAAGACTTGCATCACAACACACCATGTGTGTAGGATCACAAGCAGTCCATATGCATCAAGTCTGTTGTCTAGATGAGATAACGCGGGTCCGTAACACGGCGTGTTGATGTTACCATTCGGCGGCGGTCGTATTGCGACGGCAGCGAGCTTGGACTCGGGAGATGTGCTTCACAATGCCGCACCGGAAATTGGAATTGCGTGTTCGGTCGCACAACACATATGGGCAATCAAACCACGTTGCGCAGGAGTCGACCGGCAGTATGGGGCTTCGAAGAGCTCTTGGGGGAAAAGAGCAGAATGATTGGTCTCAAGGCTCCGTTGTCGTTGTAGTCTTGCCTATATGGTCTCGCGTCGACGATTCCGAACCAGCTGACTTCACCGAACGGGCAGCGAGTATGGCAGAACGTGGATGTAGAAGTTGAACTCAAGTAGTGAGGCTTGATACAATGATACCAGATCGCAACCTTACTCGCTGACGTGAGATCCCGGTGGTCGGAGCGGGGACCTTGGAGCATGTGGTGCTTCCAAGCGACAACATCTGATAATGGAACGATGACTCTCGCAATGGATGTTTCCATTCAAGCTGGGGTGCCGTCTCGATGCTACTCCGACTCTTCTCTTATATGTCGTGAAGTCGCAGTGGAAGTGTACTTCAAGTCCGACCTGATTTGTTCCTTCTGCGATAACCCATCTGGGCCAAGCCGATGACGCCCGACTGGACCGCTTCGATTCCCGAAGTGCCCGCTTATTCTAAACCAGACGCCTTCGCACCAATCGCACCTTCTCTCCCATCCGGACCAACCAGAACCCCCCTCGCCCCAACCCAAGCACCCCATCCATCAAGCGACTCGTGCATCGGATTACTGCTGTTTGGACCGACCGCGAATGAGACTCAGGTATGCCTCTCCCACCGTGATAACGTGATGTCGCCCTGCTGCGAGGCCATGTTGCCGCGCATCTCTTCACAGCCCGTCGTCGGATGTTGTCGCGGATCACCACGCGCTTTGCGACGTGCTGATGATGTCTTCGCAGGTCGGCCATACAAAACAGAGCTGCAGCGACCCTCATACCGTTCGCCGCCGCGCATTGTCGCGTTCGTGCGCTCTGATCACACAAGGCTCGAGCCGCGCGCTACAGACCTTTGTAAGTGTCTTCCAATCCTGGCACCTCAATCTCGAGGTGTGAGCGTCAACGCCCACGCGCCTATACCGCCTTTTGCCTCAGCATCAACATCAACAACATCACGGCATTGTCGATGTCCGCACGTTGCTTCGAAACGCCGCGCCCGCATGACAGCGCGTGGCAGGGCAAGGCGGACGAAAGCGTCGCCACTGCGATTTGCTCGCATTCTTGTCCTGTGGCGGCGATGCGTTGTTACATTGGGCTCGGTGGATGCGCTGGCATACGGCGGACCGCCTGCAGCTCTACTCTACTACCCGGCCGCCCGTCCAATTGCTCTTCTACTTGACCTCGAAAGCGTCGCTAATGTTTGGCCCAACACTTAGTCTCCGTTCCTCAGCGCTGCCCTCGCTGTCAATTGGTGCCAGTCCACAGTTCCAGGTACGTCGAACCCTGCCATCACCGCTGCGACTGTCCAACAGCTGCCGAGTACACGCTTTGCCCTTGATCGCGTCGACCTGTCCGATCCTTTGCACCGCCACTCGCCCGACTTGAACGCGCTCGTCGAGGATTCATAGGCAAGCGGAGGTTCCGTGAGGCGCGGTCGACATATCGCGGCGCTGGCATTCGCTGTCACCGCTCAACTGGCTGACACTGCATCCTGTGTATAGCTTAAGCTTCACGCGACTCCCACCACATCGCGCTCTCGAAACCCGGAACCCTGATTAGCCTGTCGCGCGCCTACAGCATCAACAGTCTCCATCATGGACTCCTACGCCCAATACCACCCGCAGCAGGCTTCCGCATACCCACATCCTCACAACGGCGCTCCGCAACAAAGTTCCGCCCAACAGCCAAACTACGCGCAACACCAACAACCGCCGCAGATGGGACAGCACAACATGATGCCACCGCAGATGGGCTACAATCCGGCCTACGGCATGCAGCCACAGTATGGTGTATCGCCGTCGCAGGCCGCCGCCATGGCCACAGCTGCGGCCTCAGGCTACCCGGCCTACTCAATGCCCGACTCATCAATGCCCGGGTCATTGTCACAGACGTCCCCGCGCATGAAGACCGATGGATCTTTGCAACGACCTCCGCAGTCTCCGCGACAACCTCAGATGAGCGTACCGAGCTCAATGGCGTCACAGATGAATCTGCCCTCGGCGCAAATGTCAAATAGCATGCCAATGCAACAGGCTCAGATGCCACAGAGGAGGATGTCGCATACGATCAACAGCCCTGCCGTCCCATCGCAACAACCACCGATGGGTGTACCGCGCCCTCCCACACAGCAGCAAGCCGCTGCGCCACCACAGGCCGCACAACAATCGCCAGAAGGACCACCGGCTGGCGCGAACGAGGAGTCGCCTCTTTACGTCAACGCGAAGCAATTTCATCGAATACTCAAGCGGCGCATGGCACGGCAAAAGTTGGAAGAGGCTCTTCGGTTGACATCAAAGGGTCGGAAACCATATCTGCACGAATCGAGACACAACCATGCTATGCGCAGACCGCGTGGGCCGGGAGGCAGATTTCTGACGGCTGAGGAGGTCGCGGCGATGGAAGCCGGTGGACCACCTCCCACGGATTCCAAAGGTGAAGCTGGATCCACGTCGAATGGTGGCGTCAGTGCTAAGCGCAAAGCAGGTGATATGAACGGCGGCATGAAGAACGGCACGCCCAGTAAGAAGCTGAAGGATGACAACGAGGACGATGAGGACGACGATGGGTAGATATGTTCATGCAGTGATGGGTGCATCATGCGACGGAACATCGCCAGGAGGTAGCGACATGATCGGTATCGGATATTGGTAGCATCGGAATTCTATCATGATCGAAACTAGCTGCGGTCAAACAGGACTATTAGCGAGATGGAGCAAAGGCGTTTCTGGCAAGAAGACCATTACAGATGAGAACACTCGTTGATACCCCAATCGGTCTGCCTTGGATTGAGAGGCGTTCCCTTCACTACATTGTTTGCGACAATGCTATATATTTGGAGATTTGCTGTTCGGGTGTGTCCGGTGAAAGGTCGAAGAATCCCCGACGTTGTATCCTTGACTATGCACGTGACCGGTATCCTCCGCAAGCCGCGACTCCCAGATTTGGGAGAGCTTTAACCTCACCATTGACTTTCACATCTACCTCGCTGCAATATCGAGCCGTCATCATCGCCAAACAGGCCAACACCGACACCATGATCTGCCAAAGATGTCGCCAGCGTCTCTCAAGACGCAATCCGACCTCGACCCTCCGGCAATCCTCTAGATTCATCTCCCAAACCTCCCCAATCCGCGCCGAAGCCGTCACCCTTCAAACCACACAAACCACCAATCCGAGACCGAAAGACAAACCCGCCGCAACGTCCACCTCGGCTGCTCAACCATTCAGCACGCCTCTCACACCCAATCCTCGCGCGGGGAAGACGGAGACAGTCAAGCCGATCAGCAGGATCCAGTCGAGTGTGTCCGCGGGTACGGTGTTGAAGGGTCTGAACTTTATGAAGAATAAGCAGGATCCGGTCGCAATGGAGGATCATGAGTATCCTGCGTGGTTGTGGGAGGTATTGGCAGAGAAGAAGGACGCTGCAAGTAGCAAGGGAGCGGATGCGGAGGGAGACTTGTTCTGTGAGTCCCTGCCCTTACACATAGCGGTCTCGTGAACAGGTGAGAGACATCGCAGCTAACATGTCAACTTACAGCGAAATCCAAAAAGCAGCGGAGAATAGCAGCCAAGGCGTTGCGGAAACAGATGATGGATCCCGAGGCGATGGCGACGAAGATTCCGCTGTATGAGCAGACGATTGATTTGCCGAGAGGTGATGGGTCTTTAGGAGGGAATAAGGAGGCGGGACAAGCGAGGAAGGAGTTGACGAAGGCGATGAGGAACCAGAGGAGGAGTAAGATCAAGGAGGCCAATTTCTTGAAGGAGATGCGGTAGATGAGGCAATTGGAGAAGAGGTTGAGCAAGGTGCAGGCGATAAAGGAACATTTACCGGACGATGACATGCTCTTCCCACGCTGTAACTCGACCGAACAGATCCGATTGGGCTCGTCGACATGGGTCACTGCGGCCACAAGCTTCGTTACCCCGATCCCATGCAACAAAGGCTGGCAGTGCGTCCACTTCAGGGGTATGGACAACTCATCGCAAGGTCAGAAAAGGCCTACTGCCAACGTGTATCTCGCCAGAGACGAGGGCTACATTGTATGCCACTGCTTCATGCAACTCACGATTGGGAAAAGAGAGACCTCCAAGAACAGCATTATCATTGACGAAGCACTCCATACTCCGTCTGCCGCGCCAATCACCGCTCATCTTTCGAGAGAAGTCGTACCGCATTCCGCACCCATACGCCACTGCGTTCTCGTTCGTGCAGCTTGATGCGCAACCATTGTTGCTGCAGGCACTAGCAGCTAGTGTTGTCGCTGCTGTCGGTCCGCCGCCGCTGTGGTTGCGGAAGCCATATGAAATCCAGAAGAACTCCTTCGCCTCATCCTTGCCCATGCAGCGTATTGCGGTGCCCTTGTCGTGGCTACCTTTGTCGCTGTGGCCAGTTTCGCCATCACCGCGGCCATGAAGAAACCCCACAAACCAGAAACGACGCCTTTCTCCGTGTCCTCATTAACGCAGCATCATGTGCTGCTGTTGTCGCTGTGCGACTGCTGCTGCTGCTGCTGCTGCTGCTGCCGCGGCCGCGAAAAAGAAAATGTGATGACGAAAAACAAGAAAACAGGGGAAAACAACGTACCTTCTTCGTGAGAAGAAAAACCAGACTTGCCTCGACGCACTCGGACATCCCGCCTCCCCCACTTTACGCACTGCTCGAAAGACGGCTGAGCAGCTTTTGCATCCTTGAAGGAGCGTTGGCGACCCTCGCGAAGTGATCCACTTGCATCACGTTCTTCAGCGAACTAGCCGCGCTGCTGTATACTTGATCGATGCGCTTGCCCGTCTGAGGAGCGCGGATGCTGATGGGGGACGAGTCGGAATCGCTCTTTTGCATGGAGTCTCGGCGCGACATGTTGGGCGTGGTGTCCGGGGTGCCCGTCATGCTACCAACTGGGCTGTTGTACGAACTGCCGACCTCGGTCGGGGTGTAGGCTCGGGTATACATCAAGTCATCGGGAGGCGAGCTGCTTGTGGAAGTGAAGCCGAAGTCCTCTGGCTCCGGATCGCTGGTCGGGTGACGGAAGGCACTGGGATAGTTTTTGACATTTCGGACGCGGAAGCCGCGCTCACCTTGAGCATTCTCTGCTTCGTCGTTGTTGGTCGTTCGGAACGACACATGCTTCTTCTCTTTCTTTGCAGATGAGTTGTTGGATCTCGAAACGAGGATGGAGCGGTATGAACCGGCGGTTGCATATGGTGAATCGTTGGGAATGGTGTCTCCGGAACTGCTCAGGTTCGTCTGCCTAGCCTCCCGAGCAGCTGGAATGACGATGCTTGGAACGATGTCTGGAACGGCATCTGGCTCCTCGGTGCTCTCGGGATCGGGCTTCGTAGCGACTGCGCGGTAGCACTGGGCATGTGCGACTGGCTGCTCGTGCAATGCCTCCTGCGGCTGGGAATGGTTCTGCTGCTCCGGCGGAGAGCATTTCTGCATGCGCTTCTCTTTCATGACCTTCTTCAACTCAGCGAGCTTCTCCTGCATTGTTGGGAGGGTGAACTCGTCGTAAGATTGTTTCGGATCTTCTTGAGGCACAGGCACCTTGCCATATCGGCGCGACCTGTTTCTGTTCGTTGGGAGACGAGCCATTGGGTGACCACTGCCCCTGCCGCGCGCGCCAACGAATGGAGCGGCCGTGGCTCTACGTTCGAGCTGGATGCTTCCGCTTGCGACAACAAATGGATCGTCATTGGCAATGACCGAGGGGCCAGGCATGATCGGAGCATCTTCAAACGGATTGATGTTGACCCCAGAATCTTTGCGCATAGCCTCCTGAGCCAAGCATGGCTCGGTATGGAGCTCTCGAGACACCCCTGAGGTACTCACGACGTATCCCATCCCCGACACTGGGTATGAGGGAGCCACAGTCGCCTCTGATTTCCCTTTTGGCTGGCCCGGGGGGCCTTGCCGGAGATGTGTAGGTAATTGGTGAAGTGGCAAGAGGGGATGCTTCTTGGACTTTGGGAAGTGCCGCTCCGAGTCCCGCACATATCTCTTGACCGAACGGATGTCCTCCGCAATCACCGATTCTTCCATCGGCGTGCTCGGCGTCTGCATATCCATCGGCGCTGCTCGGCCTACATTCAAAACGGCAAGCCATCTCGCCGCCCGGGCATCTATGATCTCCGCGGTCTTCAGGTCCTGCTGGGCTTGGTATCTCATGATTGGATTGCGTCGGAAATTCGCGAGCACATGCGCGAGCTTGGCACCGTGAAACTTGACTCCAGCTTTGGTGTTCTCAGCCACGTACACTGCACGTCGGTACTCCTGGTCTTCGTCCTTGGTGATTTGTTGCCTCCACGCATAGTTGCGATCGGAGGTGTACACGTCGCACATCGGCTCCAGGAAATCAAACACTTCCGGATCAGGTTCGTCGCCCGTTCGCATACGCTCTTCCCTCTCTTGCTTCCATTCAGCGATCTGGGCCGCGCGGACTTTGTGGTCTTCCTTCCACCAACTGTCGTTGCTGTCGGGATCGAAAACGTCCTTGGAGAACGGGGCGTTCTGCTTGTTCCAGTGCGGTTTGCCATCAGCATGATCAGCGCCTTTATATGGGGAGTTCCAATCTTGGTGAGGGCCTTTGATCCGGAGACGCTCGATCGACGGGCTGCGTTTGCGAAGGGTGTTTGGCTGGGACATGATCTTGTCGTACACGATCTCGCCATCGTTGTCGATTGTTTGGTATCGGAATATGCATCCTGGATCTTGCTTGAGGTCCCTATTCGGGCCGGGAGCGGGACTTGTGAGGATCTGAATGTTGACGCCCTTCTTCTCGCGATACTTGTCGGTCATGATTTCGTGCAAAGATTTCTTGAGCATGACAATGTCGAAGCTCATCCTCCCAGTCACCGGGTCTCGACCTGCACTGCTGTGGTACGGCATACCTGCCGCCTAAGAGCTCGTTGTCAGCCATCACGCAGGGCTTCAGGTGACGGATAAAAGTACTCACCTCACGCACCAACTTCTCCTTCAGCTCCGTGAAACGGCCATCCTGCGTGCCGTACGGATACCTCTTGTCCTGGTCGCGATGGGTGACGTCGATCCTGGCGGGCAAAATGATCATCCGAACATCGACCATTTGGTTGTCGCGCAAGATCACCGCCCAGCGACGTCTAGCGTTGAGCATAGCGCTCATCAACTCCGCACCATGGCCGGCGCGGTACTCGGAGCAGAGTTTGATCACCTCTGGCTCGGTGTGCATGTCGTACAGGACGTCGGTGACGAAGTCCGCGGACTCCGGCACCAGATCGTACACGACGTGTCGCAGCGACATGTAGACGAGGTTGTACCCGCCGTGCACGCGGCGCGAAGGCGGCGCATTGGGTGAGCGCTTGTACATGCGTTCCAGGATGGAGGGCGCCATACTGATGGGCCTGCTGGAGGCTGGCGCAAAGGGTTGCATGTGTTGCTGTCGCGGCATGTGCGCACGACGTTAAGAAGGTGACGGGTGCTGGAGATGGTGTGTGCGGTCGCGGCGGTCGCAGAGGAAGTGAAGTGGATGTTGAGAAAAGAGATGCTGCTGCTATCGATGCGACGCTGACCAGCGCATAAGACGTCGGAGGTGGTTGCAATAGAAGTGACAGTGGTGAAGGAAGAGTTTGGAGGGAAACGATCGTTGAGAGACGTCGATGCGGGCGGGGCGGAGCGGGACTGGTGGTGCAGCGTTTGCATGTCTTGTTTGGTGGCTGGTGACCACATATGGCGCTAACGAATGGCCCCTGTCTCCTTCCTCTAATGGCGAGCGAGTGTTCATTCACCTTGTCACCTGCTCGACGCTGGAGTATCTCCGACAGTGATATCTTCGATAATCCCGCAACGTGCGCCTAGTGAACTCAGTCCATGCTGAAGACCATGGGGAGGTCGCTGTCGCTGGATGTCCTGTGCATGCATTGAACAGCGCCGATCAAACTTCACTAAGACATGAAGACCCCAGAAATCAACAAGAGAGCGAAGCAACGAGATCTCTCGCATTCTTATGAAAAATCTGATCTGTGAGACGAAAGTTCTTACCACACGGTACAAAATTCAAAGGGTATCACCACCACGCTCCTTACGATATCCCAAAACGCCGTTTCCACTGTGCTCGATGCGATTGCTGTGCTTTTACAACATGAAGAAAACAACCGCCACGCCCAGGAATGATCCAGCCGTCAAGACGGTGTTGACGGGAGCGCCTCCAGTCGAAGTCTCAACTCCCGAGGAGGTGGTGGCAGCGGGGTTGTCGCTACCGGTCGCATTGGTCGTGTCGGCAGTAGTCTCCGGTGCCTCGCCAGACGCAGTCGCAGCAGGAGTATCCGAGTTCAGCGCCGAGACCGAGGCACTGTTAGTGCTGTACGCGGAGCCGGTGACGGTGGTGGACAGCGAGATTGGCTGCATGATGGGAGCCACGCTGCGGCTCTCCGTGGGAGCGACGGCGACTGTGGTATCTGCATTGGAAGTTGTAGCAGCAGTTTCAGTGCCGTTCCCAGATACGGTAGCGGTCGTTGAGGGGCCAGTGGAGTTGGAGCTGGAGCCACCCTGAGCCTTACAGGAGTCTCCAGTGGAGATCACCTTGATGCTCTCAAAAGATCCGGTGCGATCAGAGTATTCGTATGAGCACGCGGGATTCTTGTTCGTGATCTCCACCTTGCGAACTTGCATCTTGAAAGGTCCCTTGCTGAAATCGACATTTCCACCAGCCCACTCGACGGTTCCTTTGTTCTGTCCAGGCCCGCCGCCAGCCCAATTACCGAGCTTGACGCGCATCGGAGTCTGCGGATAGTTCTTGCCGTAGACAGCGAGAGGGTCTGCGTAGGCGATAGTGCGGATGACGCTGCCATCGATGAGGAATTGGAGGCGCTCGGAGGTCCAGTCGATGCTGTAGGTGTGGTATGTGTCTTGAGGGGTGGCGACGTCGTGGTAGACGACTCGATCGTACGTGGTGGTGTTGGCCTTGCCTGCGCGGATATGTCAGTCCATGGTCTACTCGCACATGCGTGTCTGTTTCGCGTACCGTAGAAGTTGCTCTGCACCTTGCCGTTGTCGCCACCAATGAACTCCCAGTCAATCTCATCGAGATCGTCGGACTCGAGCACGATGGAAGAAACAATCCCCTGACCCGGGGCGGCCTTCATGGTGACATCGACACGGCCGAAGCTGACATGTGTTAGTATTGTTCCAAAGGACAACAACCGCGCGTTACTCACAAGATGTAGAAGTCAGTCTCGATGGTCGGCGCCTGACCCTCCTTCGCAATGGTGAAGACCGCGCCATCGCTGCCATACTCGATGGTGGTGTATGCCGCAGCAGTCCACGAGCTGTTGGATCCGGCAGAAGTGAAGTCGGCGACGTATTTGCTGGTAGGAAGACCGGCATCGGCAGGGCACGACCTCTTTGTCGGGTCGCACTCGGTCGAGGTCTGTGCCAGGATGAGAGGAAGTGAACTCGCAAGAGCGACGGCTGCGCGATGAGAGAAGCGCATGATGTTTGCAGGGTATGTCGAGAATTCTGCGACAGAACGTGTTTTGATGTGGAGGATGAGTTGAGAGGGATACTTGAAACGAGTGTAAATGTTTTGGTCGTTTTTGTTTGGTACGAGGGGAAGAAAGAGTTGAAGAAATTATGTATGGAATGCAGAATTGCTCGCCACAGCAACAACAAAGAAAGACGACGGATATACTTGGACATTTCTCCTTTATCACACTACCCACCAATTGCGCCGGTCGGTCCGCAATGCGACATCGTGTTCCCCGTACCTTACTACATCCAGTCCGGTCGCTATGGATTTGGGCAACAATGCGAAACGACCATGGCGTAAAATCGGTGACGAGGCGCGGTGCCCTGGCCGAAGACGATAAGGTACTCACCACCATTTGCTAGTCTCTGGGACGAGGCTCAGCCATTAGGCCAATTCTTTCCACTTGGATGATGCTGTTCGCCCGGTAAGGTAGGGATAGACGCCCGGTGGTGGTGAAACTCCAGAGCACGAGCGATCGACGAACGAAGATCCTTCGCGCGGACTTCAAGATCGAATCGCCCGTCTTCATTCGTCGAAGGCACCGCGAAGGACGAACATTCGTGTTCGGGTTACGAGTCTTGGAGGAAGAGGGAGGCGACGTCGAAAGTATACGCGTTGTCGTCGGCTGAGCCCGATGCTAAAAATACACCTTATGTGTGTAAAAGGACCATCACGTCTACGTCTCAATGAACAAACATCGTACTGGTGGTCACTTAGCAGGACATCGTGATAAGTTGAACCGTCAATCCACATGCGCGACCTTAAGCAATGTAGACAATATAGCAGGGCATCTTGCAAGCGGTGCAGGTAAGTTCTCAGAGCGAGCTGGTATTTTATTTTAGTGGAACACGTTCTTCAGAGAACTCCGTCCAAGTCTCTGGACCATGTCCTTGCACATGTCGTTGCGGGATCATGGGTATTCTGGTCATTGCCCCAAATGTGGGCTCCACTGAGCGATCCTCTCCGTCCTGTCTACTACAGGCCCTTGTCCTGTATAGACCGTGTTGCCAAAAGTGCTGTTGCAGCAACGAATGCAAAGCATGTTTCTGGAACCTGGTTAGGGAGATGCCGTAAGTCGGCTCTCCTTCCCTTCATCTCATAGACCACTGGCAGCCGTATTTCGACCTTCCCAGAACCCTTCCATCCTCCACCTCCAGCTCTCCAGGAATGGCTTCAACTCGACATGAACGGGATTCCACCACTTCTCATGCAACGAGTAAACACCGCCTTGAATATCCTCGGTCGTAGGATAGTGCATGTTCCACTTCGTGTCGAGGTGCTTCCACGGCATGTTTCCTTCCGGTCGATGAGCGTAGTTGAGCAAGTTTTGCTCTGGGAGCAGAGGCTCGAATCGGTTTGGCGTCTTGGTCAAGGAAATGTAGTACTCCAGCATGTCGAGACCGGGCTTCATGACGAAGAAGCCTGCGTTGAGGTAGCCACCATTTGGCCAGTCGTGATTCTCTTCGGTCGGTGGGTAGTGGTGCTGTGTATGTTAGCAGTAGCTCACGGCCGGTAAAGGGCTCGGATGTGTCGATACCTCTTCATTCATTTCGAGAATACCTGCGAAGGAGTACTCTAATGGATACATTCCCTCGTCGTCATGAGTCGCCTCCTCGTTCCTTCCGGTCCTGCTCGTCAGCACAGCGTCATCCTCGAAGACACTGTCGATGTTGCGCATGAGCACAGTGTCACCGTCGAGGAAGCATATGCGCTCGAATTGGACGAGTTCCCACAGGCGTAACTTCGTCAGCACATATTGCCATGTCGTTACACCCGTTTGGATCCATCTCGGGTCTATCGGCTCCGGTTCCCAGACAGTCGCGCCATCGCTGAAAGAAGTCAGTCTCCGCCACATCAGTGCGCAAGATTCAACTCACCGCCTCAGCCGGTCCCGCTTAGCTTCTGACACATGCTCGTTGACCAGCACAACGAAGGGTATGCTGCGATTCGTCCTCGTCTCAGGCGCATACAGCAGCTGATATGCTAGAATCCGAGTCGCGACGAAATATTTGTCCTCATTGATAGAGCCATGGCTGGCTTCCTCCGAGTCGCTGGCTAAGAAGGTTGCATATGCATATGTTGATTTGACGCTTTCCAGTCCAAGCTTGGAGACAGCAGAAGCTCCAGGGTGTCCGTCTGGTGCCCGCAAGAATGGCAGACTGTCGCGCCGCTTTGGTAGAGAGAATGTGAAGAAGAAGAGGAAAAGGACCGTAACGAGGAGGATTGTGTAGATGGGATTTCGCCTCCAATCGTTGCGCCCGCCGAGTGTCATCGGAGCGAGGCCGTTTGCCGAGGGTGCTGATTAGTGTACGAAGTATGAATGAAGAAGACGTTGATGACGATGAAAGAAAGCTTGTTAACGACTGCGTTTGCAAGAATGAATCACATGAGGATCGGAAAATGAGACAGTTCTCATGATACCGCAGACTGATGATGGCGCTGTTTTGCACATGGTCGACATAGGTGGGTGGCATCGGCACGCGGGATCGACTTCTGTGAAATGGATTGGGAAAGTCCCTTGCTTCACAGCATGGTGTGATGACTGCAGGCTGCGGCGTGGAGCTCACGATCATTGAGCGTGGCCATCTGAACACAGCTTGGTGTGCAGACGAGAGTGCAGACGACACATTTGCGGCGCCGATCCAGGCAGGTCTTCGTAGGGACAAGGATTCCGTCGGCTTTGGCAAATTCTTGCCTCGTCTCACAAGGTGATATTTCAAGGCCACCAATCGACGTGTTCCTGGTCGCGGCATGCCGAGCTCGTTATGATCGATGTCTCTTATATGAAACACCGGGCTTCAGCATCTTTCTTTGGATGGATTTTTCAGGCCCTGGCAGCTGGCGAATCCGCGACATCTCCACGAAGCCAGCTGGAGTGGAGCTGTGTCACGTTGGCTCAGCAGGATGACATCTCGAAGACGCATGGTGAGAATTCTGCCCTCTGTGATCTCGCCGAATGCGACCAGATGCACTTTGGCATGTAGATCTTGTCCATGAGGAGTCGATCGTACGAAGTAGAGCCAAGTCAGCAGGCAACTTACCTGGACAGACATTCGACGGTTCTTGAACATTCGTAGGTACCTTACCGGGACAGCCTTTCCTTCGCAAAGGCAAGTGTGTAGAACGGTTGTTATCTGTATGGGAGGAGGAGTGGTGCATGTACGGAGGTACGGGTGCCATATGACCTTAGGGAGACCCAAGCAGACACGTCATTGCTCTGGCCTCATTTCAAAGCATTGGAGACACATTAACGCCTAACACCGAAGGACTGCTCTTGCAACTACTGGTAATCCCCAAGAGCTTCCTCGACAATCACTTCACTACATCACATCTGATAAACACTTTCAAGAACACCCCAAGAACAATGTCTGGTATCAAAGTAGTTTTCGGCGCGGCCGGTGTCAATCCCGAACGAGCTTTTGGTACCACGGAAGCCGTGAAGGAAGTCTTCGATGTTCTGGTGAGTACACAGTTCCACAATACCAGCATACGGGCTGACCACGACACAGGAGAATGGCAACTGCGAGAACATCGACACAGCAGCGTTATACGGCGAAAGCGAGAAGATCCTAGGAGAGGCCGGCGTTGCGAAACGCAGCTTCACAATCGACACCAAGCTCAAGGGCGGTTTCGAAGGAGGAGCCACCAGGGAGAATGTCCTCGCACAGGCGAAGAACAGCAAAGCGATGCTCGGCACGAATGTGGATATCCTCTACATTCATGCCCCGGATCATAACACCCCGCTCGAGGAGACGCTTGCTGCGGTCGATGAGGTTCACAAATCCGGATTCTTCAGGAGATTCGGGCTGTCAAACTACAAGGCCGAGGACGTAGAGAAGGTTTACAACCACTGCAAGGAAAAGGGCTACGAGTTGCCATCAGTATACCAGGGCAACTATAGCGCCGTGGCCAGAAAGCAGGAGGAGGTTCTGTTTCCGACGCTTCGCAAGCTCGGCATGTCCTTCTACGCATACAGCCCGCTAGCCGGAGGTTTCCTCACCAAGACCAAGCAGCAGATCGAGGAGGGAGCGGGACGTTTCGACAAGAGCAACCCCATTGGTAACATGTATGCCACCATGTACGCCAAGCCGTCATATCTGGAGGCGTTGGCACAGTGGGCTGCAATTGCAAAGGAGGAAGGTTGCTCTCAGGCGGATCTGGCGTACAGGTGGGTGCGTTACAATTCGCCGTTGAAGAAGGAGCAGGGTGATGCGATCATCATCGGAGCGAGTCGGCTGGAGCAGTTGAAGGAGACGCTTGATTCGATCAATGCAGGACCACTGAGCGACAAGGCGGTCAAGAAGATCGACGAGGTGTGGAAGACGATCGAGCACGAAGCGCCTCTCGACAACTACCACAAGTAAATGCTGCGAATTCCTGGCACCGAATTGACCGACACACTTACAGCGTGAAGGAAGAAACAGTGACGTGACACGAGATTTTTTTGGCGAAGCTGGTAGCATAAATACGCAACGCAAGGATATTCACGTTTGTCACTCCTCCTTGACAGTTGCCCTCAGCCGTTCCAATACGTATTCGCCAGCGCGAATCGGCGGATACTTTGATGGATTGTCGAGCGTTACGCAACTCGGCAAAGTCTGTGGATGTCAGTCTCAACCTCACCAGATGACTTTGCTCACGGAACTCACCTCAACAAGCTCATCATAATTCACACTGAAGAAGAATGGAACGCTGTACCGCTCCTCCGTCGTACGATTCACAACCCGATGCACGGTCGACTGAAAGACACCATTCGTCCATCTCATCAGAAAGTCGCCGACGTTAATGATGAAGCTGTCTCTGGCAGCAGGCGCGGCGATCCACTCGTTGTCCGGTGACAAGATTTCCAATCCGGACACGGTGGAAGTCAGCAATATTGTGAAGCACTCGTAGTCGCTGTGAGCGCCGAGTCCAATCTCCTTGTCTTTCTGCTGTGGATCTAGAGGTTGAGGGTCCTTTGAGGGTGGGTAGTAGAGCAGTCGTGCGATTCCTCCGGGGTGAGTGGCCATGGCGTCGAAGTAGCTCTCGGGCAAATTCAACGACAGAGCGAAAAGACGGAACAGGTGCCGTGCTAGTTGTAACACTTCGCCGTAGTACGCTTTGACATCCTCGTAGAATCCTGGCAGGTCGTCTTTGCTCGGCCAAACGTTCCCGTTCACATCCGCCCCGTCCAGCTCGCGATACTTGCCATCTCCCCCCGTCGGATCGAGACCCGCTTCGTAGGCCCAATTGAAGCCATGTTTGGTCTCCGGGGCAGCATGTTCGGAGCCCCAGTCGCCAGGATTCACGTACGTGTAATCGGCTGGCTCCCATCCGCGGAAATACTTTGAATGACGGACGTGGAGCGGTTCTTTCTTCTCGCGAGGAAGATCTTTGGCGAACCTCTTCGCGGCTCTGAGGATGCCATCCCGAGCTGAGGCTGAGACGCCATGCCCGGTGATGTGGAAGAATCCGCTGTTGTTGCAGGCGGCGCCAATGAGAGCGGCTACCGATTTGCGATCATCAATGTTGTCCGAGAACGAGGGTGTGATGTCGATTTCCGGAACTGTGAATGCTCGACAGTTCGTGTTACTCGCACCGCTCGCCAGTCTGGTGTTGAGATAGGTGAGTGCTGCTTTGCGAGCTTCATTGTGTGTCGCACTGGGAGTAGCGGCAGCGACAGCAGCCATATTTATCAGTACGTCCGCTGCGCCAGGACCACAGTTTCGTAACGTCCAGTGCAGTTCGGGACGTGGAAATTGTTGCTTGCTTGTGACCGCACTGTAAAGGTCTGTCAGCTGCGAGTGGCTAGAATGAGAGATAGGCCAGTGAAGCGGGCAGCTGTCAGCTCCGAATATTGCCGAAATGCAGAATTGGCGAATGCATTATGAAAGTGCTGGATAAAGTGAAATTGCATGATCAACAACCTCGTTCCATTCGATCGCCTTTCGCAAATGTCTAAGGTATTTACACTGCGAGAAAGCGAACTCAACACCACCTGATCGGTCTCAGTCACGTGATTTATTTCTGCGCAACGATACCTGTGGCATACTGTTAGTGCATTCTTTGCCCTGCATCGTGAGAATTGACTTACGCTCAACGTCTTGCACCGCCTGCCTGAGAATCTGGTCAAGGACCTTGGGGTTCTCGAGATCCTTCTCGATTTTGGCAATGACGGACTCTGCGAGCTCCTTCTGTTGCCTGGCCTTGACCTGACCCTCGTAGCGCACCCATGAGTCGAGGACAGCCTTCGCCTCAGCGGCAAGGTCAGTCTTCTGTTGAAGCTCGTACGCCTGGGCCTCAAGCTGAGCGGTTTCCTGATGTGGGTGTCAGTCCATAGTCTTCTCCTTGTGCACACGTCTTTCGAGAGGTACCTTGGACACAGCGAAGAGGTCCTTGGTGACATCAATCACTCCACTGAGGTCCTTGACGCTGTCGATGCGGGCCTTGACGGCATTGGTGTGGTCCTCCCGCGCAGCGTTGAGAATTCCCTTGACCTTGTCGTGCTGACCCTTTGCCCACTCGCTGTACGCAGGTCCTCCGTAAGTGTAGACAGCCCAGTATATGGTCAAAAGCGAGAGCATCACAATGGACTCCTCGTTCACGACGTAGAGCTCATTGCTGATGGCAGCAATGGAGAGACCGGCGCCGGCGGAGAGGATAGCGGTCTTGGCGGCGAGGCCGTTGCCCGGGAGCGACTCGAGGATGGAGGTGGCGGCGGACTTGGGGTCCTTCTGAGGTACATTGCTCTCGCGGCGGGCGGTGGAGGTCGAGAAGGTGGTGATCGCTGGGAGAGCGGTACGAGGGAGTGCTGGTCTTCCGACGCGAGCGCCTGTGTTGGACAGTCAGATCGGAGCTCAATGGCTCGAGACACACTTCACCCAGCCTGCAACGTACCCGAAAGCGCGATCTTTGCCAAACGCGACGCCATTGTGTGTAATTTGCGGATGTGAGGTGTCGTCGACGTCGAAGTTGTTGCGCTCCTGCAAAGCTCGGCTTCTCTCATCGGGAAGGCACGGTCCGCTCTACTTCTGACGACTTGCAAGATTTCTCGACTGCAAGATCTCCGTTCCCGAGACTTTGAGAAAGTGTTCTCTACCTTCGAGCACAAAATCCAGTCGACAACAATATGCCGGGAGTCGTGTCAAACGATGAGGCAACTCGCAAGCGAAAGCGAAAGCGAGTTGTCACCAACGGTGCAGCATCAGGAGTGAAGGCACGGAAAGCACCCAAAACTACATCGACGGACGATACGCAGTCGCAAATCCTATCACTCGAGGAACAGATTCTGGAATCGCCGAAGCACTACGACAATATTTCAAAGCTGCTCAAGCTTGCCGAAAGTGTAGAGAAGAAACCAAAGACAGCTACCATTGCCGCTGTTGCCCTATGTCGGACTTTCTGCCGTCTCATTGCCGGGGAGAAGCTGTCGAAGAAAACTAGCGAGGATGCCGAGACTGGACACTGGCTGCGAGGTCAACTCAGAGAGTACGTGGCTGCAGTCTCCAGCTGGATAGGAAGCCCGGATGCGACGATTGAGAGTACGGCACTGACCCTGTGCATGCGAATCGTGAAGGAAGAGGCGTCAGAAGTCGGAAAGAATGCTGAGCAGGTCTGGCGGGCCAGCAACTCAAATTTCGTGACGGTAGTAAAAGCGCTGCTGAAAGAGACAGATGCGGAAGCTGCGCGACAAGATTTTGTGGACAAGTACGTGGAGGAGCATGATGATGTGCGATTCTACACCTTTGCGGCTGTCAAGCAATGTCTGCAGGAAAGCGCAAGCCGAGAGGATATCGTGGGCAATGCGATTGCGCTCTTGGTGCAGTTGGAAAGTGTGCCAGAGAACGAGGAGGAGCTTGACAATTGGTACGCCGATGCACCAGACTCTGGCAAGCATCAATTGCGGTCGTTAAATGCCCACCGAAAGATAGCTCGAGAGGCATGGCTAGCGATCTTCCGCTCGCCTCTTTCTTCGGAACAGAGGAAGATCATCCTCAATGTCACAACGGCGCAGATACTACCTTGGTTCGCGACACAGCTCGAACTTCTGACAGATTTTCTGACAGACTCCTTCAACTCCGGGCGTGCCATGGCTCTCATGGCGTTGAGCGGGATATTCCATCTGATGACTGCGAAAAATCTGGACTACCCCGACTTTTACACGAAACTTTACAGTCTCCTTGACGAGGACGTCCTGCATAGCAAGCACCGAAGTCGCTTCTTCCGCCTGCTCAACACCTTCATGAATTCTTCCCACTTGCCAGCAGCCATGGTCGCGAGCTTCATTAAACGACTGTCGCGGCTGGCGCTGCAGGCGCCACCAGGTGCAATAGTCTGGGCTGTCCCGTGGATCTACAACACTCTGAAGCAGCATCCACCGTGCACATTCATGCTGCATCGACCATACCATCCCTCTCACGCGATATACGCCTCCCACCCCAAGTACAAAGAGGAGGGCATGGATGATCCATTCGACATGAAGCAGCAAGATCCGATGCTTACTGGTGCTATCGATTCGAGTTTGTGGGAGCTCGAGACTTTAACGAGCCATTTCCATCCCAATGTTGCGACACTTGCAAAGATCATGGGCGAGCAGTTCACAAAGCGCGATTATCAGCTGGAGGACTTTCTCGACCATTCGTACGGATCGCTCATCGAGGCTGAACTCGGGAAGGACATGAAGAAGGTACCTGTCGTGGAATGGGATATTCCGGCCCGCATC
This sequence comes from Zymoseptoria crescenta, assembly GCA_026122155.1. Taxonomy (NCBI): domain Eukaryota; kingdom Fungi; phylum Ascomycota; class Dothideomycetes; order Mycosphaerellales; family Mycosphaerellaceae; genus Zymoseptoria; species Zymoseptoria crescenta. The sequence continues at coordinate 74,987 of JALRMM010000033.1, forward strand.
TATTTCGACAAGGAGAGCGGGGCTTTGAATGAGGTCGGTTCGCTTCTGCAAAACGCCATGGACAGCGTGTGATGGCGATGACGAGCCCGAAGCTCTTATAAAAAGCCGAGACACGACCCAAAATTCTCGCTACGATCAATATGGAGCCTTCTGTCTTTCAATTAATATACACAGGTACTATCATTCGATGCGGCTAGATCATCGCAACGGTATACCACTGAATCGCGGAAGATATAGGCTACCAGGGATCACGAAGCACGACGGTCAGCTCGGCGCTCGCGTCCTGAGAGAGACCCCGAATGCTGGTAGCCTGGCAGACCCTGTGAACATTAGACTTTAGACTCTGCAGGGAAGAGCTGGCCGGGGACGTCATGTCCATCGACACGTCAGCAGGGTCATGAGCAAGCGGAAGAACGCTTCCCTGTTGAAAAGGACGTTGGATCTGAGAACGTTTCGGATTGTGCTGGATGGTAGGACGGCAGAAACCGGAATGGCGGTGCAAATGTTTTGATCCTCTAGAGAAACCCTAGCATGCTTGACCTTGGGCAGTCGATCTCATGGGGGAAACGATGGACGCTTCTAACGCGGATGGCTAGTTCGTCTGCTGAATTAGAGATATGGTTTTCCAGAGCACCTGACAGACCCTTTCAAGAAGAGCTCCCGATCGTTGGTAATCAAGTCAATCGACTCTTGTATGCCACTGGGTACCCAGCAGGACTCGCTAGGCTTCATCGCCGCCGTGGGAGTCCAACGCGGCCCACACTGCTGTAAGAATCGGAAGGTCACAAGGCCTCGCCGGACAGGACTCCGTAAGCGAATCCTGATCGATCCCTGGTGTGCCTCCACGCGGGGCTCGAGTAGACACACATATCTTGTGCGTACGCGGTGCTCGACCATGGCTCGTTCCGTCGTTGGTGTGGCAGAAGACGCAGTGTGCTCCCACCATCGGATGCGACAATCCTTGAACTTGCATCGGACCCAGACAGTAACCCGCTCCGAGCCGCCCGCTACTTTATAACGTTCGAAGCGAGGCATAAGTTGCGTGTGGTCAGCGAGCACAGGCACACCGCACCAGCGAAATCCACCGTGGTATCGTCCCAGACTCCCAGTGAGCTGCATTGCCTGGATCGCGCATGTTTCGTTGGTGGGCATGGCCTTTACGTGTCCCAAGCTGGGAAGGTCTAGGACGACCTGGGTCATCGCTACCAGACAACGCGAGACGTGGAGAGCACGGTAGTGCTGCAGCGGGATGGAGTGTTACCGACAGAGTAGCGGTGCTGAGGGTGTGGTCGCCAGGATACAGCTCCTGTATACGTCCATCTTTCTTGACGAAGTAACAATGTCGATGCACAACAGTAGGAGGAATGAGTCAACTCGACTAGGTTGAACGTCCTGGGTTGTGTTGTTTTTGTAGAGTTAGCGACCAGGTTTAAAAAGAAGAAGGGTTCCATTTCTACAACCCCGCCCACTCTCTCGCGCTAAATTGCCCGGACGCGCTTTCCGCTCGTGAGGAGATCCCTCGACATTCTCCCAGCGATTGCTCGATTGGATTGCCCGAGTGCTCACCATCGACGGCGACCTTGTTCTCCACCGCTCGCCCTTTCACCCAGCCGCCCATCGAAGTGTCCGGGCTTCGCTCCGTCTGCTCGCTCGCTTTATCCACCTGCGCACCGCTTTGTCAGACCCGGCGGACGCTTCGTCCAAACCTCCCAGCCAGCAAAGGGCTGCAACAACGACAGCACCCATCTGATCACATATCACGATGGGCAAGCGAGCACACCGGGCATAGGTGCCTCCACTGGGTGCCGGAAAGCAAATGACCTCGAACAATACACACGGCATACTGTGACAATGAGCGACGGCAAGGCGCCGCAGACGACATTGGCTCCTCCCGCCGTGACGGCACTACGACAAGATGGGTCGAAGGACGGCACGGATAAGGCGAGAATGCTCCGAACAATCAGCATGGACATTCGGGAACAGCGTGACGATCTGAAGAAGGCAGCCGAACAGTCGCTCAATGCCATACTAGAGTTGGACTTGGAGGGGAGTGTGCGATGGGTCAGCCCCTCGTGGGAGGATGTCACTGGAACGCCTGGGAGCGATATCACAGGAAAGCCGATCAAGGACATTCTGGTCGACAACCATGCAGTCTTTGCGGAATGCGTCGAGGCCATGCGCAAGGACGACTCCAAGAGCCACTTCGTTCGCTTCTCGGTCGGATCAAACAACGGTGGACTCGCGGCGGAAGATGGGCAGGCGGATGGTCAGACTCAGATGGAGCCCAAGAACGGTATTGACAGCATGCCGGACGGTGAGCAAGATGACGAGAACACGCCAAATGTGCAAGAGAACAGAGTAGACTTGGAGGCCCAAGGGATCATGGTGTACGATCGGACAACGGGAGAGGAGAGCCACACAATGTGGATGATCAAACCCGCCGTTTCTCGAGAGATCACTATCGATCTACCACAAGTCTTGGTAGACTCCCTTGGCGTTGGTGCTGAAATGCTGGCGACCTACCTGACGGAACTGGCGGACAAACGTGCACAAGATCCTGGCGGCCATCCTCCACCGCTCCCTGTACTGTGCCGTATATGTGAGCGGCAGATCACGCCTTGGTGGTTCGAGAAGCATACCGAGTTGTGCTCGCAGGAGCATCGTGCGGAAATGGAAGTGCAAATGGCACAAGAGTCGTTGCAGGAGCAACGCTCGGCCTTGGTCAAGGTTTTGGACGTACTCGAAGCTCAGACACGCGCTATCAGGCCCAACGCACAAGACACAGGTTCGCCTTCGCCAGTACCCAAGGCGGAATACAAAGGACTTCCCATTGGTTCCAACTCTTTGCCGTCTTCTGGACCTTCATCCGGCCGGTCATCACCCGGCACGCACGTACCTCGCTCGCGTGAGTCCTCGGCTAGCGGTCTGAGCCATCATCGCGCTCGCTCGTTTGCTGTGCGGCGCCCGCTTGCACGAATCGTGGAGCTGGTCCTGGACCTTTGCGACACGTCAATGGAGATCAGTACCCCATCAATCAAGGAAACCAAGCACAGCGCACCCGGCGAGATTAGGACACAGTCGCCACAGTCAGAAGGTCGCATCCAACAGGTCATGCAGTGGCAGTCACCAAGCGCAGGCTCACTTGAGAACGAGCAGGGTCTTTCCCTCCTCTGCGACGACACCGCTCAGTTGGCGAAAGCCAAAGTGGAAGCCGTTTTTAGACATCGACGCATTCTAGAGTACTCGGAGCGTATTCGTATTGAGTACGATGTGCTAGTACAGGAATGTATCGAAGCCGCGATGGACAAAGCTGCTCGTATTGCGGCGGGAGACCTCAGCGATTCAGCCTCCAGTGAGGAGTCGGACGGCTATGAAGCGCCAGGAGAAGAGCAGCCAGCGGATGATACGCCTGGCGCTCGATCGGACATGGCTTCCTCGGGCGGTCTATTCAGCCTCAACAATTTCCATAAATCGGGTGCATCTGGCACGTCAAGTCCGAGCGCAATGGCAGCAGCATTGAGGAATGCTTCGGATTCCAGCTTGCGGCGCCGCTCATCGGCAGCGTCTTCGAGAGCTAGCAGTCCACATGGAGCCACAACGCCAAAATCGCATGCGGGACAATCGGAATCATATCGACTGCACAAGCGCGGCTCCATAGCTTTTGAAAGCGATGCGGGTGCTGATAGCGATGGTAGCATGCGTTCTTCTATCGCCAGTGGCAGCCACCGACGTGCAGACTCCCCTGGAGCCGAAGTGAGCCTTAGTCGTGTCGCCAGTACTCGGTCTCGCGATCAGAAGCGTCAGAGCCTCGTACTTCCAAGCCTCGCAGGAATAGGAAGGCATCAGTCTCCCGGAAGAGCACCACCGCCGCCCTCATCACCTCTACGCATGGCCAAGGCAAGACTGCCAAGCGGAACGGACAGCGCAGCTTCGCCTGTCACATCGCCCGTCATATCCCAAAGCGAATTCAGCTCGCCTGTCATTCGAGCACAACATCACCACCACCATCGTCGACAGTCTTCCGCCGCATTCTCCGAGGCTTTGGGCCGGCCAGGCTCTCCGCGTCTGAGCGCGGTCATCAGTAATCCGCAACCCAAGGCTGTGCAGACTTCCATCAAGGACTTCGAGATCATCAAGCCAATCAGCAAGGGCGCATTTGGAAGCGTGTACCTATCCAAGAAGAAGTCTACTGGAGACTACTATGCCATCAAAGTGCTCAAGAAGGCAGACATGGTGGCCAAGAATCAGGTCACCAATGTCAAAGCCGAACGCGCCATCATGATGTGGCAGGGCGAAAGTGACTTTGTCGCAAAGCTCTATTGGACATTTTCCAGCAAAGACTACCTCTATCTGGTCATGGAGTATCTCAATGGCGGCGACTGTGCATCCTTGATCAAGGTTCTGGGCGCATTGCCCGAGGACTGGACTATGAAGTACATCGCCGAGGTTGTGCTGTGCGTGCAGCATCTGCACAGCAGACAGATTGTCCACCGCGACATCAAGCCCGACAATCTCCTCATTGATGCAAAGGGCCATCTCAAGTTGACAGATTTCGGCCTCTCGCGCATGGGTTTGATAGGTCGACAAAAGCGTGCAATTAATGCAAAGCCGGACGACGCCCCTCCCGATCTTTTGAAAGCCGGTCCCTTTCGACGTGCGCCATCTATGGCCTCATCGCGCTCGGCATCTTTCGACTATCAAGGAGCTTCCCAATCGCCGGCGCATACTCCAGCTCTTACTCCAGCCTTCGTAGGCGACTCCAACCAGCCGTCATATTTCAGTCTCTATCGGGACTCATCTCGAGAGCCGTCAAGGCGCACATCCGGTCATCGTAGTGACAGTGGCGATAGCGAAGCCCTATCTACGATGTTCCGAAGATTTTCTGTCGCAGAGGGCCGGACGCCAATCGAGGAGGAGACGGGGAGCGATGAGGGCAGCGATTCCCCTGACCCTTATGCTCTCCATCCTGTCGCGAGCAACTCCAGTGTGCCAAAGGCTGAGACTCCTTCCCAGCAGCCCGCAGCGATGCCGCCACCAATGATGGCTCTGTTTGATCCCGAAGACAACAGCAGACGATTCGTTGGCACGCCTGACTATCTCGCGCCGGAGACGATCAACGGCAATGGTCAGGATGAAATGAGCGATTGGTGGTCACTCGGCTGTGTCTTGTTCGAATGCTTGTACGGTCGGCCACCTTTTAATGCTGACAGCCCCGAAGAAGTCTTTCAGAACATACTGTCGCGCAACATTCACTGGCCAACGGGGGACGAGGAGGACAATGTCTCCGAGGAGGCCAAGGATCTTGTCAACAAGCTAATATGTCTGGATCCCAAAACACGACTAGGCTCCAACAAGGACGAGAAATTCGCCAGCGGCGGTGATGAGATCAAGGCCCATCCATGGTTCGCCGAAATCAACTGGGATACGCTTCGTGAGGATGAGGCTTCATTCATCCCAGCCAGCGAGAATCCCGAGGATACCGAGTACTTTGATGCTCGAGGCGCAACAATGCAGAGCTTCGCGGCTGAATTTGAGGACCAATCCCCTTCACCTGCACAAACCCCGGGCGCGGAGTACCTGGAAAGGCCGTACGATGCTTTGTCGCGGGTCCGTTCGCAGGTCAATTCAGTGAAGCGCGGCCTCATGCCACTGCATATTCCGCCTCATGTTCGAGATGGTCGCTCGCGCCGCTTGAGCGAGCCTATGGTGGCAGACGACTTCGGCAATTTCCAGTTCAAGAATTTGCCTGTGCTTGAGAAGGCCAACAAGGACGTGATTCAAAAGCTCCGTGCAGACGCACTGCAGGCTCAAGCCAAATCTGCAACAGGTAGTGCATCTGTACCCGCGTCCGCAGTTGTCTCGCCATCTCCTGCACCATCGTTGGAATCGAGTCCGATAGTATCTGGCCCTATCAACCGAACAATGTCTACCAGCCAAGGCACTCGATCGCAGTCCCCTGCGCTTTTCAGCCCGACCCACTCATCGCCGAGCAGAGCATCTCAACCATCGTCGCCACTCTTGGTCTCCTTCGCCACCGGCCAGAACCAGGAGCGTCGCAAGACTTCGAGCGCATCGTCCAGCCACTCTCAGCCTGTGGCTGGATCCCTCCAGCCAGGAAACTTCTTCGAGCAGGCACCACGACTTCCAGTCACCTTCAAAGCTACCTCAACCGCTCCGTCTCCCATCAAGTCGGCCAAATCAGGCTCAGTGCATCTGCCACAAGAGAGAGCAACTTCGGCGCACTGTCAACTCAGTGTAAGTTCTCCTAGGCAAAGGTCACATACGTTGGGCGCAGACAATCAAGACGGTGACCTTGTGCCTGAGCTACTTCCGCACCACAAACGCAGGAGCGGTGTTTTCGATGTCTCGCCGTCGTCTTCCGACAACGAGGAGACCAGGCAAAAAGCATTGTTACGTGTACAGCGCCGTCGACAGAGCTCTCGTCGCCTTTCGCAAATCAGCCTGACAGATGGGCCGGCTTTCCGCACTCTTGACGTGCTGGTATGCGAAGATCATCCCGTGTCTCGCCTTGTGATGGAGCGTCTGCTGGAGAAACTACGTTGTCGAACGATTGCTGTCACCAACGGGACAGAGGCCATGCGCTATGCAATGAGCGAGGTCAAGTTTGATATTATCATGATGGAGTACAAACTGCCGCAGGTGAACGGAGCCGATGTTGCAAGGATGATCCGAGACACCAAGAACGCGAATTCCCATACACCTATCGTCGCGGTAACGGGATATTTGAAGGAGCTTCATGCACCCCACCACTTCGATGCTTTGGTCGAAAAACCGCCTACCAAGGAAAAGCTGGAAGAGGTCATGGGCCGCTTGTGTCAATGGAAGACGCCCCCAGACGGCTGGAAACCAAGCCTTCCGCAAGACATTCCTCATCCGAAGCACAGACATGAGTCGATGCTCAGCGAAGGCAGTCCTACCACCACTACCTCGTCGTCAGGATTCGGGAGCTCCAACAACGTGTTCTCTAGAGATGTCACCCGAGCGGGCTCTCTCGGCTCCAGCTCCTTTGGCGAAGCAGACAGCCAGTACAGCTTATCAGTTCCGCTCATCGTCTCTCGGCAAGCAACGAATGAATGGGACCAGAGCGACCTCGAGCGCAATTTGGGTGGTCTCGGCATTTCGAATACAGTCAGCAACGAGGAACAGTCCAAGAAAGCAGCCACCAGCTCGCAGTCAGTCGCTTTGGAGACCCAAGTCTCTGCTCCAGGTGCACTTGAAACGCCCGAGAGCTGCTTCCCACGAAAGCAGCCGTCAATGGAGGAAATCTACGCCAAGCGCAAATCCTTGGAGAGAGTCAGACTTGAGTCTGCGGCTGAAAGCGGCGACGACGAAGACGAGGAGCTGGGCGACATTCACCCTCGAGCGCGCTCTCCTAGGCGGAGCATCAAGCGCAGCTCGAAACTGGGTACGGAAATGATGCGCACCAACAGCCAGGGAAGCGTCATCTCAAGCGATGAGATGATTCCCTCGAAGAGCACCATGAGTCCCGGCGCCGTCTTAGGACACTCAATCATTGAGGACCCCGCGGCTGAAGTAGCTGCTGCTGGCCACCTTACGCCGCCGGAAGTGTTCCCTCGCCATCCTGGCCATCATATCGAGACGATTGAGATGGACCCCTCGACACTCGGGCCCACCGAAGAAGACGCCACGCCGAAAGCCCATTCGAGCTCCGAGTTCGACTCGCATCCTACGCCGCGCCCTACCCATACGCCTGCGCACAACGACTGATTGTTGGTTACTACCTCAAATATCGCCTCGACGTCACTCGCTACTCCCACACAAAGGTTCTGCCACGCCTTTGTTTTCTTTTGTTACTACTTGCTGTTGTCACCGCATTTGAGAGATGCTGTATATTCGTTTCGAGCAAGGTGTTGGAGGAGTCTTGTTTTAGTTTCCACCGTCACTCGAGACACTGAATCCAACAGGGAATGTTCTCGTTTTCCTTTTGCTGCTGAGTCGAGATCTAGCTTTGCGCGGAGGGTGAGATTGTTTTTGAGCACTATGCAAGGCGCTGGTTGCGACTAGGAATGCGAGGAGTTCTTTTGCTGGAAGCGAGTTTTGCAAAAGCAGGAAGGTCAACAGATATTATGACTCAGTTCGCTTTCTTAGCCTGAAAAATGAGATGTTGACAGCACTTGCCTTACGTTCCTTCTTCTTTGTCACTTCAAATGTCAAAGACATGCGCTTTCCTCAGCTCATAATGTGGCAGCAGGAATTCCCGACGAGGATTACGAAGTTTCATTAGCATAGCGGGGAGGACATTCAAGTTGGATGTCGATACCAATTTGCATTTCCTCGACAGCATACCAACCGCCAAAAAGTCACCGTGACTAAAGCAAAGCGGAAGACCTGACGATTACTTCGCCATTGCGCAAGTTGAGAATTTTCGTGTGTGCGAATGCTTCTCCACTGGCCACTGTCCACGAATCCACGCCTGAATCTCCTGTCATCATATTCCCAAACGCCGCGCTAATGTATCAATTCCCACAATACTTCGAATCACCTCGCAGCTTAAGCAGTAAAGTCGCGCAGCTTGGAGATGTCGTCCAACGCGGCTTGCAGCTCCTCGTCTCCAATCTTGCCCTCCAACGACGGCACCAGCGTGCGAGCCTCCTCAGCAGTGTCACAGCACAAAGTCGCTAAAGAGATCAATGTCAGCGATCCCTATCCTCTGCTGCTGCGATCGCCATGGCTCACCCAGCTGTGCCCTCTCAAACTCCACAATTCCCAATCCACGCGACGTCAGCTCGGTGCTGATACCGTTGACCTGCGTGATGCTGTTGTTGTCCTTGAACCGCGCAAAGTGCTTGCAGTATTCCCGCGTCTTGTAGTAGATATCGTTGGTGGGATCGTGCGTGTTGCCCGGTTGGCGTTCGAGCTGTTCCAGCATGAGCATGACTTCGGCGGGAGAGAGCGCTTGCTCGTTGGCGCAGTCTCCGAGCTTCAAGGTGCCCGTGGCTTCCTCATCGCCGGTCGGTGCTGGTTTACGACGAGAGGTGGGCTGTGGGATCGTGACGTTGGGGCGGACAGCGCCGGTGACTCCTGGCATTGCGGCGGTACGGTGTGTGGTGAACGAAAGGTGTTGTCGAAGAGATGCGCTGTGAGCCTGTGAATGCATTCGATGCCTGAAGTCTACTCTTGGTGCCTCAGGCTTTGAGTCACGTGGTCAGGTCGCTCTTGCCGTAGCAAACAGTGGAGCACTGTACGTACAGCGACCTTTAATTATCCGCGTAGTACTGACTGCGGCATGGCTGAACGTAACAAACATGCAGTGGTACAGATCCTCATATGCCGTACTATACAGCGCTGTGGCCGTGAATGAGTTGTCGTAGCCAGCAGCAGCAGCAGCCAAACCCAAAAAGCTGCCATCTCCACAGCCCGCCAGCGTTCTCCGGCGTCCATCACCACTAGTAACTTGTGCTCTGCGCGGTGTTGCATCTCTCATGCAGGTGGCTTCGCCAGGTTGACGCATTCCGCACGCACTCTACTGACTTCGCCCGCTCTCCCTAATAATAACCGCAATCGCACAAACTCTCCGTCCGCCGCATTTGCGATTCCACGCGCCGACCAGTGCGAGGAGCACCACCGCCACTACACCCCCCCTGCGTGCCACAACACCGCGATTCCGAGGTCTCCCTACCGCCGCCAGCAGCATTGCGCGCACACCGCCCCACCGCCGCCTGGCATGGCCGAGCCGCCAGAGCACTCGCACGCGAACGGCCACCCCCAGTCCCAGCCCCATTCCAACGGCAATGGTCAGACGAACCTCTCGCTGCGACCGCGCGGTCCTCACAGCGATGCTCTACGCCGGCGCGTATCGCAGGAGCGCGATCCCACGCGACCATCGGTAGAGGGCGTGCGTGACCCGGGAAGCAAAGACAGATCCAAGTCCAGCTCGAGGCGGCCGAGTGGACAGCAGAGGATATGCGGAAAGTGCCAGCAGCATTTGACGGGACAGTTTGTTCGTGCACTGGGAGACACATACCATCTAGAGTGCTTCACATGTCATGTGAGTTTGCGCCGCTCCATTGCAAATCGTCGTCTATATGCTGATAACATCGCAGGACTGTGGCAAGGTTGTAGCCTCAAAGTTCTTCCCAGTGCCAGACCACCCGCCGAACCAATATCCTCTTTGCGAGACCGATTACTTCAGGCGCCTAGACCTCCTGTGCTATGCCTGCAAGGGAGCTCTTCGCGGCTCATACATCACCGCACTGGACAGAAAGTACCACATTGAGCACTTTACCTGCTCTGTATGCCCGACTGTCTTCGGAGCCCAGGACTCATATTACGAACATGAAGGCAGCGTGTACTGCCACTACCACTACTCGACGAAGTTCGCGCAAAGATGCAATGGATGTCAAACGGCCATCTTGAAGCAGTTTGTGGAGATCTTTCGGAACGGTGTAAATCAGCACTGGCATCCTGAGTGCTATATGATTCACAAGTACTGGAACGTTCGACTGCATGCAGCTCCGCCCCGCGGGACCGATGCCGAGGAGGAAAGGAAAGCATTGGAGCAAGCAGGCAAGGACGTGGACGCGAGTGAGGAAGAACGAAAAGTGGTTCGGACTGAGGAAGAGGCGGTGGAGTACAAAGTCCATTGGATATGGCATACTCTCTCGACCTTTGAAGAGCGATCCGCGACCTGCATCTCGGACATGCTGTTGCACGTCAGTAATGGTGCATACATGGACGGTGTGATGGCCGCAAAGAAGTTCATCACTCATGTCGACCTCTTGTTCGGCGCCGCAGATGACCTGGACCACCGGCTACAGGTGCGATCTGGCAGAGCTATAGAAAAAGGACCACGGACGTTTGAGACGATTGTGCATCCTGGACTGAGCTACAGCCGAGAGGCCAAACTGCTGTGCAAAAAGGTGGTCGCTTTCTTCCAATTGCTCGCGGAGAACCAAGACAACGGTGTTCGGCGGTTGGGAGTCACGCAGGAACTGCTGTCACTGGTGACAGGACTTGCGCACTATCTCAAGCTTATGATCCGTATCTGTCTGTCGGGCGCCTTGAAGCTGGAAAGAGAGACTACCAGCTCGGAGGGCCTTGAAATCTTCCTGGAAGACATCAGCAAACTGGACGAACGGCTAGAAGCTGACTCCCACCGTGACTCACGGACAGATGCCGATCTCTACGTCGACAAAAGTGCCGACACCTGCGTCGTCTGCAACAAGGCTGTCGAGGACAAGTGCTTCCGTCGCGAGGACAGAGTATTCCACACGCCATGTGTCTGCTGTTCAAAATGCGGCAAGGACTTTAGCGACGATGTTGGGGAGGCAAGATGGAGCTTACAATCGCAACGAGTATGGTGTGAGAATCATGCACCGGCAGATGCTCGTTTGGGGGGCTTCACGCCCGTCACGAGGCTTCAGCAATATGTGCATCTACTGCGGGTGGCTCACGCCCGCCTGCTCGCGACGCTTCGTACAAGCGGCGCGTTGCCACACACCAGCGACGACCCCAATCTGCTTGGCTACGACTCGCGAGATGGCAACAATGCACCGGCCGAAAATGGCGCACTACTGCGATCGAATACACGATCAAGATCGTACGCAGGCAGAACTCCAGGTGCGAGGAATCAGGCCTACGAAGATTCAATGGAGGATACCATGGGCGACATCCGACGCTTACGGAGTACGAGAATGGATAAGCACCTTTCTAACGCAACTCGAAAAGCACGGACGTCAAGGATCATCGATGGTCCCGAAGGCATGCGTCCCGGCTCTGCTGATGGTGGAGATGGCCGAAGAAGGACTGGCACTTTCCAGATAGTAGAGGATCGTGAAGGGCCTGATTCAGTCACCCAGCTGACGTTTGGCAACCAAGACGCCATGACCTTGGACGACATTCCGAGAATAGTGCAGGCTCAGCAGACCCGAGAACAAAGGCCGAACGCGACGAGATATGCTAGGTCGCCGATGATACCACAGGAGCCGCTACCAAGACTGGTCAACGGTCATACTCGCGATTTTTCGAACGATGCCATGGCAGACAAGATGGAAAGCAGGCCTCCAGGCACCAAGAAGTATTTCTCAGAACTCACAGCCCTAGAGTACTTCATCGTACGGCACGTTGCAGTACTATCGATGGAGCAACTGGTCGAAGGCCACTTCAACCAGGAAGAGCTGTTAGACTTGATCGAGACGAAACGGCCGACATTCTGGAGTAAATTCGGAAAGGCGTTCCAAGGCAAGGAGAAAAAGCCAAAGGGACCAAAGAATGCCATATTCGGCGTACCGCTGGAATTGCTACTCGAGCGCGACTACGAAGAAAGTACAGATGGCGTGGGGCCTGGCTCTCTCAAGGTGCCCTCGCTCGTTCAAGAGTGTATCAGCGCCATGAAGACCATGGACATGTCTGTGGAAGGCGTATTCCGAAAGAATGGCAACATCAAGCGATTGAACGATGCAAAAGAAGACATCGATTCGAAGGGCTCTGTCGACCTCGACCTCACAAAGGAGAATCCTGTGCAAGTGGCTGCTTTGCTCAAGAAGTTTCTACGCGAGCTGCCTGACCCACTGCTGACGCATAAGCTGCACAAGCTGTGGATAACGTCGCAGAGGATCGATGATAGCGAGAGGAGAAGACGGGTGCTTCACCTGACCTGTTGTCTGCTACCCAAAGCACATCGGGACACCATGGAGGTGCTGTTCACGTTCATGAACTGGGTCTCCAGCTTCAGTCACGTCGACGAAGAGAGTGGAAGCAAGATGGACACCCACAACCTAGCCACTGTGATCACGCCCAACGTGCTGCACTCAGGCAAGGATACTGTCCCTGTCGATGACAGCTTCTTGGCCATTGAAGCCGTGCACAGCTTAATAGAGTGCAATGAGAGCATGTGCGAAGTAAGTCTTACGCGCACCTTCCCTCTCTCTATACATTTACTGACCCCATCTCAGGTACCCGAAGACCTCGCCATGATCCTCAACGACTCCTCCCTCTTCAGCAACAGCGCCGACATCACCACCAAAGAAATCCTCAAACGCTACGGCGACCGCGCAAAAGCGCCGACAGCCAACACCGCCTCCTCAACCCCAAACATCGTCATCAACAACGGCACCTCCTCCCCACAAGCCTCCGCTCCGGTCGTCACACGCGTCGACACTGATCCCCACCAGCAAAACGCGTGGCAAAATGAGAGCTCCGTGCGACATGTCGCGGGTGATGGTATGACACCGCCGAATTTACCCTATGGAAACCCAAACGGGAGTACGGAGAGTCACGGGAGCCCGAGTCGAGGAGATCGGTCGAGTATGAGAAATGGAGGTGGGAGTGGATTTGATAATAAACAGCAGCGGTCGATGGCGCTGGCGTAGTTTGTGAATGTGAATGGAAGGATTGAATGAATGCATCGTTCTGAAAGTGCTGCATTGCCGCGTCGTTGTGTGGAGTCATCGGGATAGGGACGAGACTCGAGTACGACGTGCGTTGTGCGGGAGAGGAAGGGTGTGCTGCGCAATGCGTGTCGCGGGAGAAGAGCCAAGGACGGACTGAACAATGGGAACTTGCTCGCAGGGAAGCAACGCAGGCAGATGCTCGGGCTCGGGCTCGAGATCGAAAGTAAAGGAAAGCACTGAGAATGCGACAATGCTGAAGCCACTGTATGGAGATTTTGGATGACAAGAAGGGAAAGTAGGCCTTCCCAATGAAATGTGGTGGTCGGCGGTTATTGAAAAGGCTAACCCAACTATCGAATGATTGATTGCTGCTTCAAAATGGTCGCAATCGACATGTTCCATCCTCCTGACTGATAAACCTCCCTTTCTCAGCCTCGCCATTCATGACTTCTGAGTATCGTTGCCTTTTCCACATTCTCGTTCCGAGCGTGAGTATCGCTCCTTCCCGCGCGTTGCTCCTTCTTCCCAAATTGTTCGGCTTCTGTCTGTCATCTGACTAGCAATAGACTTCGGCCCAATGAAACCCGATCCACCCCCCCCAAAAGGTTTCCCGCTAACAGTGGAGTTGGATCAACGAGTCAAGCTTGATTGCATTTGCGACAAGAATTCTCCGACCACCTCCAGCTCCTTGCTTTCTGCTACCTTACCCTCGACGTGGGAAAAGCCAGTTTCGACTTCACAGCAAACACAGGGAGCAGTTTCACATTGGTCGTGCATGACAAGTCCTCCTGACAGGGAAGATGGATGTGTGGGGTTTCCCGTCCGTTGGTCTGGACTCTGAAACGTCGTTGAATCGAGATCTGGTGAGAGTGTTCAAATCTCCACTGGTGTTTCGTGTTGATGCACGGGGAAGAGCGACTCCGAGGCATCATGTGAAAACATGGAGTTCCACATCGCACAACCGGACGTCGCTGGGATGAGTAGTATGCTGGTGAATTTGGTGTTGTCATTAAATTAAAATCTAAAAAGGTATGCAGACGCACGCGCTGTGCTGGGTGGGTATATCCAACATATTTCCAACGCCTGGTCGTATCTGCGAGAGGAGTATACCGGCTCGCTCTGACTGAATCGTGTCCGCTTTTCTGTCCCATTTTTTCACGTTCATACAAGTCGCATCGCAGAAGTCGACTCGGGCTTAACCCATCAACACGGCCGCCGCAGCGCCGAATACGAGCGCGATCGAGCTGCCAATCATGGTCGCAGCGCCGGTCTGCGAAGGGTTGCTGCCGCTGCCGCTGCGGGTGGGAGATCCGCCTTGGTAGATGGCGCTGTTGGTGTTGTCGGCGGTGGAGCTTGGGCGACGTGCGGAGGAGGTGGAGGTGGTCATGGTGCCGTTGCCGTGTGGCATGGTGGAGTTGCCGGACATGGTGGAGTTGCCAGTGATCATGCTGGGGTAGCCGGAGGCGGTCTTGGTCGCGTTGGAGTGGCTGCCGCTGCCACCAATGACGGCGGCACCGGAGGACTGGGAGTAGCTGGGAGCGGTCATGGCGGAGGAAGATGAGGAGGAGGAAGAGGAGTCTTCGCCGGTTGCGCCTTGGATTTGGAATGGTCCGAAGTAGTTGAGCTGGGTGCCCTGAGTGATCTCGAGAGCGTAGTTGATGCCGTTCTCGAGGCTGGTGGAGGGTGTCCAGATGAATTGGCCGTTGGTGGCAGAGTCTATGCGCAACAGTAGTTAGAGTTGAATCCCGTGGATCGCATAAGGACGAGACATACCGGTAAGGGTGGAGACGGTCTTCAAATCACCAGATGGGCCCTTCTTGAGGAGGATGGTGACAGGCGAAGATGTGTCGTTGGTGGCATATGTGATGGCGGTCTGCATGCCGGCAGTGACTGGGCTGACCACGCGAGTGCTGTGAAGAACGAGCTGGTCAGTCCTTGATTCTATGTTCTTGCATTTGGGAGCATGGCATACAAGTAAAGGACCTCAGACACGGCCTGCGCGTAGGCCATCGCCGCAAAGGCGGACAGGAGAATGGTCTTGGAGAACATGCTTGCGGATTGTTATCTGTCGTTGATTGGAGAGGAATAGGTAGGCCGTGGTAGAAGGGAGAAGCAACGGAAGTGAATGGAGAAAAGCGAGTGTGATGTTGCGACTCTTAACGGCAAGTTGACTAGACGACGTTGGAGGGAAGAGGGCTAATCGAGAGAGGCGGGCGACGCGCGCTTTTACCTCCCAGAGGTTTGGTCGATTGGGTCGACGAGGGGCCTGCCTTGCGCGTTTCGCTGCCGGGGGGCTTGACTTGGTTGGGGGCGCGGTGCTGGCAGCCGAAATTGGGCCTGCACGATTCGCATCCACCACTGTGCACGGCGTGTGTGACCTGGCTGACCCGGAATTACTCGTTCGGGAATGACTTGCCTGACTTGCCCGTGATGATGCCTGGCCACTGACCAGCGCCGTTTGGTCGTCTTCTCATCGTCTTTCCATCCGCCGTTGCTGCTCTGGCGAATGCGATTTGTGCCAGGACTGACGGGTGGCGAGAAGCGGCCGTTGCCCACGCCTCTCCCTACCGTTGTCGTTGGGAGGCCTGCAGCGACGGTGGTTGATGACGAGGCAATCGTGAATTCTTCGCCACGCCCCGCGGTATCAACAGTGCTGCCTGCGCATATGATTCATCCAGCGCAGTGTGCTTGCGTCGACTT
The DNA here is from genome assembly GCA_026122155.1 of Zymoseptoria crescenta. Classification (NCBI taxonomy): domain Eukaryota; kingdom Fungi; phylum Ascomycota; class Dothideomycetes; order Mycosphaerellales; family Mycosphaerellaceae; genus Zymoseptoria; species Zymoseptoria crescenta. The sequence continues at coordinate 91,060 of JALRMM010000033.1, forward strand.
GACCAAGTTGTTAGAGCGAAGGGGACTATTTTTAATGGTACACCAGGCACAAGGGGTAACTCCACGGTCGCATAAGCTTTGCTGCATGAAGCCGGAAGGCCCGCCCGCTGTCCGCCTAGCAACGGCAACGGCAAGACACTTTTGTGGCTTCCATCGAACGCGCGGCAAGTAAAGAAACACTCTTTTAGCACCACGGGGACAGGCATCTTTTGCGATTCCAGATTCCAGAAAGAGTCTCGGGCATGGCCACCCCAGAATACGGAAGGATCGGCCTTGTCGAGATTCTCAGATAAATCGCGTCAGTCCGAAGACCATGCTCAGCTCCGCCTCACATGGGTATGCAGCCAGACCTATCGCAAGATCGATGATTTGATACGCTTTCGCACAAACAGCAGCGAGAAGCATGCTGCAGTACAGTCGATATGGCAGGTGGGTTGCACGCTGGTCAAATCCTACACGACTGGCTGTGCCGAGTGACACACATCGCCTTGCTGCACCCCATACTGTCCACCTGCCAGATCCTGCAGTGCAACAACAGTCGCCTGCACGTTGAGCTTCGCGGGTGCCACACAAATGTACATCCCGGTCGACTTGCGACATCCACAGCAGGCTCAGCTCGCGACCGGTCGCAAGGACAAGGAGGCCTTGCTCGGAGTCTTCTATCGCAATTGCTTCCTTGACGGTGACGGTGCAGCCGCTCCTTCGGCCAGGGGTGCCAATGACGATCTTTGGCGCCGCTCTCGATTTGCAATTTCAAGAGGACCCATGGGCCATGATCGTCCAGGGCCTCTCGATCAAGCCGACTTGGCACGGTTTGCTCGAGCACGGCACTTCTTTCACGACTTGGTGCACTTGTATCGCGACCACGTCGAAAGAGCAAGCAGTTCGCGGTGCCACCGGCAAGGACGGAGTCGAAGGTGGTCGCCGGTAGCTTTTTTGCGAGACTCCAACCCAGAGCCGCGTACATCGCGCGCTTCCTCCATCTTGGCACGGAGCTCAACTAGCTTCTAACTTTGCTAGGTCAGAGTCCTTTAACGTCTAGATGCCTGCTATTGGACATCGGTTACATGTTTCCGCCGTTTCCATTGGCAGTGGCGCCTCTGGAGACCAGGGCACCGAACTACTAAGATTTATCTCATCCCTCCATCGTGTGGCTTGTCTACTTCTTTTCCACAGATCTCAAGACTTCCAAACACTCGTTCATCCTCGAAAGCATTCCTATCACCACATATTCCAATCGATAGGATACCTGAAACAGCCATCATCATGCAGTTCTCTCGCTCCTTTCTCGTCGCGCTACTTAGCGCTCCGTTCCTCGCTTCGGCGCAAGTCGCTTTCACCTTGAACAGCACCTTTGCGCCCACTGCTGGTCAGCCCGTGGATCTTACCTGGAGCGGATCAGGCTCCGGAACTGTCACGCTTGTCTTGCGCAGCGGTGCCAGCAGCGACCTCAACGAGGGTACCGTCATTGCCGGTAAGCCAACTCAACTCCATGTCCTTCATCATTCGCGATACTGATATCTTTCTCAGCCAACGCCCCCAACAACGGCGAGTACACATGGACGCCCGCAGAGGACACTGTTCGTGGCTCCGACTATGCGCTCCAGATCATTAACAACGAGGACCCATCCGACAACAACTACTCGGCCTTCTTCGTCCTCGAGAGCCAAAACACTGTTCCCACACCAGCGTCGACTGTGTCTAACCCTGCCTCGACTTCCCCGTCCAGCTCAACCCTCTCTGGTTCTTCCACCGCTTCGATGTCTTCTGGCAGCATGACCAGCTCCAGCTCAATGAGTAGGTCCTTCCATGTGGAGTACAGTCGAAATTTAAGATCACAGCTAACCGATACCTCAGCTCGCACTTCTTCCGCATCGAGCCAGAGCACTTCGAACAACAGTGACCTCACCGGTGGTGCTGCGACCAGCTCCATGCCCGCTGCCGGTGCTCGTGCCACTGCTGCGGTCGGCGTCCTCGGCGCCGTCGCTCTTGCCGCCATGGCTCTTTAAGCTATTTTCAGCGAGTGCAGTCTCTTCTTTTCTGTGTTGCTAGTACCACGGATTGGATGTACATATACAGCTATATACTAATGCTATGAAAGATAGCCAGTCACGACGAAATTTCTGTCCCATCTGTTTCTGTCTGCTCCAGCTTGGCGGAAGAGGGAGAGTTGTGCATGTGAAATGTCTCGAGGACGGATGATTCGTGGCTTCGAGGGAGGAAGGTGGTTTGCTGTTGCCATAATGTGGGACACACATCGCTTTGAAGAGTTCCTGGCAAAACGCAAGGTTTTGCAGAGAGAGCCAACGGAACGACGTTGCCATCCACTTCCGCAGTCTTTCATGCAGGGGCCCGAATTGTCTGTTCACAGCACAAAGGCAGCGTGTCTTGGATCCAAACACCAAGACCAAACGGAGAGCATGGCATTCTCATCTCATAAAAGCGCCGCGTCGTCCGATATTGAATGGTCTGCAATCTCCCAAAAAACCACAGCAAGAAGAGCAATCCGCCCAACATGGCGAACAAGAAATCCGCCAAGAAACGCGAGGCCGTGCAGGACAACATCATCACCGTCTTCAACACCGACTACGGCATGAACGACACCTCTCTGAAAGCGTGGCAGAAGCTGTGCGAAGACGTCGGAGTATCAGCGGGTAGCTCCCTCACTCAATGCAAAAAGGTAGGTAGACAACATTCCACGCTTGGAGCCATGGCGCCTCGTGGTTAACCTGGAATCTGAAACAGGCCCTCAAGACTGCGCACGTCAACATCGTCGACTTCGTGGCCGCGAAACAGGCGGGCACGGTCGTCCCTCGCCATGCTTCGGCGGGCAAGCTGCGGGAGTATACGAAGAATACGGGGGGCAAGGTGTTTCCGTTGAAGAAGGCCAAGGGAAATCCGTTTCTGAAGGCGTTTTTGATTCAGATGTACTTGTAGGGGTGGAAGGTTGGGGTTGTGCGGCGGTGAAGGGTTGTTGGATGGAGGAGATGGTACCTAGTGATTGAGAGAGGTGAAGGCTTGAGTCTCTTGGGCACACGAATGTCTTGGTGAGGTGAGATCAGTTCAGAGATCACAATGTGGAGAACAAGGAGGTCGCGTGGAAGGGCCTCGTCAAGAGAGTATCCAGCGTGCTGATCGAGAGGCTTGTGTCAGTGTACAGGAAGCTAATCAGCGGACGCCGGGCAGGCGTTCGAAGTCACAAACTGCAACTCTGAGGTTGAAGCAAAGGTCACATCCTCATGTGCAACCACTGAGTGATATGGGTTCTCTTCGTGCCGGGTTGATTAATGTCCAGCAGTTCATCCCGTGCCTAGCATCGAAGAAGATCGAAGAGGTAATCACTTCATCTCCTCACTTCATCTCCTCCCGGTAACACAAGCAGCGTTTGCACTCTTCGCGGATGACGACCAGGCTTCGTGCCTCGTTTCAGTATGCAGACGGGCAGCAACCTCTTTAGTTCTGAACAGCTCACTGTTGCAACAACCTCCAGCATCACAACACTGCATCTGCTTAACAGACGCACACAAGATTCGCCCAGCATGGCGAAGAGAGGATACAAGAAACCGATTCGCTCCGAGAAACCGAGACGCCCCAAGAAACCACTACGCTCCGAGGAACAAATCCGCGAGGACAAGGCGAGGATCGCTCGCGTGGTGGGACACTTCAACGTCACTTACGGCTTGGACGTCACCGTTGCGGAATCGTGGGAGAAGCTCTGCCTGGACGTTGGAGTGCCAGTCGGCGATTCCATCAAGGCGTGCACAGAGGTACTGCCATCATGCTTGCTATGAGACGGCCCTTGGCATCAACGTGAAGGCACAGGCGAATGTCAATATCTACGATTTCGTGGATGCAAGAATCAATGACACCGTCATACCACGACATGAATCGGAGGAATTGGTGAGGGATTATTCGAAGCGCAACTACAAGATCTTTCCCTTGAGGATGCTAAGGAGAGTCCGTTCGTGATGGAGGCGTTCCTGATCCTGATGTACCTGTGAGGTTACGAACGACAAGTTGTGGCGAGCAGACATCTGGTGGAAGGATGATGGTCATGAGATGGATGGAAAGGATGGTGTGAGTACACGAATGCAGTTGACGAGGTGAGGTCGATCCCGACGTCGGATGGCAGAAACAAAGGAGGTCGCGAATACGAAGCTCACTCCACATCAAGCATCGTGCACGTGCCAACACTGTCAGAGGCGACAAGCAGGTGGACCAACTTTCACGGAGCTCACTCGTCTACGTAACACCTTTTCGAATTCCACCTTCTGTTCTTTGCTTGGAACCTTTGTAATTGTGTTTGCTATCCGATGATTCCTCTCTGGCCGTAGTGGCCGTTTCATGCCTTACAGATACCCAACATGCGACAATTACGTCTCCTACCCGGGCTGCTCGTCAGCTTGCTGGCAACCCAAGTGCTGAGCAAGAAGGACAAGCCGGACATCGAGGAAACGCCGTTCGAGGCGCCTCCCATAGGAATCACCTACTTCGAGGACAGCGACACCATCCTCGTCACCAATCCCGATACTCAAGTCGTCTATCGATCGAGCGACGCCGGCGTCAAATGGTCACCCATCAGCGACATCACCCCAGGCGAGGCGCTCGAGACCTTGAGACACCCTTACGATAAGAAAACGGCTGTGGTCCTGGGAACGAAGGAGAAGCATTGGATAACCTCGGATCGTGGAGAGTCATGGAGGGAATTCACAACAGACGAGGGTCCTACAAGGGAGAAGGCCGGCATCGTATTCCACGCTACGGATCCGGATCGGATGTTGTTCCTCGCACAGAACTGCCGTAGGACTTGGAGGTGTGTGGATTCGGTATACTACACAACCGATGGATTCAAGGAGAAGCCAAAGGCGATGCCCGAGGACATTCTCAATTGTCTTTGGGCCAAGAGTGCGGATGTATTTGCGGAGAGGAACAAGGATCTGGAGGACGATACCGTGCTGTGTATGGCGGCGGGTAAGTTCTCGTTATTACACAGCAACACGCGGGTGGTGGTCAGCAAGGACTTCTTCCAGACCGATCCGGTTGAGCCGAAGGTGGATGATAGGCCGGTGGAGGGTGCTGTGAACATTGCAGCAACGAAAGGATATCTGGTCATGGCAGCCAAGGGAGAGAGAACGAGTGAGATGGCCATGTACGTTTCGGACAATATCGACACTTGGCACAGAGCCGAGTTCGGAGAGCACAGACTGGAGGAAGGAGCGTACACGCTGCTCGAGAGCACGAATTACAGCCTGCAGGTCGATGTCATGACCACGAGGCCGACCAGCATGAAGCCGATGGGCGTGCTGCTTACCTCAAACAGCAACGGCACGTTCTTCACGAGGAATATCGAGCATACCAACCGAGATATCCGCGGATTCGTGGACTTCGAGAAGATCGCCAACATTCAAGGCGTTGTTCTTGTAAATACGGTGGACAATTACGAAGACTTGGAGCGGAAAGCGAAGGTAGAGAAGGAAATCGTGACGCAGATTTCTTTCGACGATGGACGAACATGGGGAAAGCTGGAGGTCGACGGAAAGCGATTGCATTTACACTCGATCACCGAGCAGCGTAATATGGGCAGAATGTTCAGCAGTCCGGCGCCTGGGATTGTCATGGGTGTAGGCAACACCGGCAAGAACTTGAAGAAGTACACTGAGGGAGATCTGTACGTGTCGGATGATACTGGTGTGACATGGAAGCTTGCGTTGGAGAAGCCGCATTTGTTCGAGTTTGGCGCCCAAGGCTCGATTCTCGTTGCAGTTCAGGATGGCGAGACCGACGAGCTACGTTGGTCGATGGACCATGGCAAGACCTGGGAAAAGGCCGATCTCCCCGCCAAGGTCAAACCCATGTTGCTCACCACCACTCCCGACTCGACATCTCTCAAGTTCTTGATGATCGCGACAGAAGGAGGCGGGTCCGGCACGAAACACAACATCTACGCCATCGACTTCAACGGTGTGCACGAGCGTGAGTGCAAGGACAAGGACTTTGAAGACTGGCAGGCTCGTGTGGATGGCGATGGCGAGCCGATGTGCATCATGGGTCACACTCAATCATTCAAGCGCAGGAAACCAGATGCCGACTGCTTTGTTCCCAACAAGGACTTCCAGGATCCGGAGGAGAAACGCAAGACATGCAAGTGCTCCGAGCAGGACTTTGAGTGCGACTACAACTTCAAGCGCCATGACGGCAAGTGTGTTCAAAGCGGAAAGATTGTTCCTCCTAAGGGCACTTGTGAGGGCAAGGAGACGAAATACAAAGGCAGCTCTGGCTATCGCAAGATTCCAGGGAATGATTGTGATGGTGGTGTCGATCTGGCGGAGGAGGTGGAGCGCGATTGCTCAGAGACGGCAGCACCTCCCGCCAGCGGCCAGATCGCAAACGAAATTACCAAGTTCAAAGGCGACGACTTTGTTGAGTACTATTACATGGAACGGGATGGCAATCCCGGTGACGATGAGACGGTCATCATGCGCACCGAACTTCGCGAAGTGTTTACGACTCACGATCATGGCAAGTCATGGCATCAGGTTCTGAAAGACGAGGAAGTGCTGGCCATCTACCCACATCAGTACCAGAACGACCGGGTTTACTTGGTCACACCGAGCGAAAAGGTCTTCTTCTCCACCGACTTTGCGAAGAACTTCCACTCCTTCGATGCGCCCGAACAGCCGAATCGCGCACACGTCCAGGTCCTGACGTTCCATCCTAAGGAGAAGGACTGGCTAATTTGGACTGGCGGTCGTGATTGCAAGGGCGACCAGTGTCTCACAGTCGCTCAGGTGTCGAGGAAGCACGGCGAGAGCTGGGAGACGATGTTGCGCGCTGTCAGGAAATGTCAGTTCGTGTATCGCGAGGACCGCCAGAACTCTGACAGCATGGTGCTCTGCGAGCAATACGAGAACGAGAATGAAAACAAGGCCGATGCCTCGCGCCTCCTCGTGAGCAGCACCGATTGGTTTGAACACAAGCAGGAGGTCAAGCGCGATGTGATCGCATTCGCTACCATGGCAGAGTACATTGTCGTCGCGGTTCGAGACAAAGAGCAGGACACGCTCAAGGTCGATGCCAGTATCGATGGAGTTACCTTTGCCGATGCACAATTCCCACCAAAGTTTTCGGTCCCGCATCAACACGCTTACACGGTCCTCGACTCTACCACTCACGCGGTCTTCTTACACGTCACGACGAATAATGTACGGGACCAGGAGTACGGCAGCATCGTCAAGAGCAACAGCAATGGCACGTCCTACGTTTTGTCCGCATCTGAGGTGAACAGGAACGGGGATGGGTATGTCGACTTCGAGAAAATGCAAGGCATTGAGGGTGTGGCGATCATCAACCGCATCTCTAATGTCAAGGAGGTCAATTCCGGTAGCTCGAAGAGGCTGAAGACATACATCACCCATAATGACGGCTCTGGATGGGCTCTCCTGGGAAAGCCAAAGGATCGACCGAAGGGCGCGAAGTGGTGCGACTCCAATGACATGGAAAAGTGCAGTCTGCACCTTCACGGCTACACCGAGCGCAAGGATCCTAGAAGTACCTACAGTTCCCCCAGTGCCGTCGGCTTGATGATGGGCACTGGAAATGTTGGCGAGTATCTTGGCTACAAAAAGGAGGCAGATACATTTATCACGAGAGACGGAGGTCTGACATGGTACATGGTGGCCGAGGGCAACTGGATGTGGGAATACGGCGACCACGGCTCCATCCTCGTCATCGTCAAGGAAGGCGAGCCCACCAAGAGCGTGCAGTATTCGCTTGACGAAGGTAGGAACTGGCAGGAGCACGACATCGGTGAGGAAATGGTTGTCAGCGCCATCACTACTGTTCCCAGTGACACAAGCCGGAATTTCCTACTTTGGGGTAAGATTGGAAGCTCGCTCGCCACTATCAATCTGGACTTCAGCGGGATGAAGGAGAGGAGCACGCTTTGCAAGCTGGACGAGCAGAATCCGAAGGCGGACGACTACGACCTCTGGTCACCTTCGCACCCACTCTCGGAGAACAACTGCTTGTTCGGGCACGTCGCCGAATACCACCGCAAGCGACCCGACCACGACTGCTACAATGGCAAAGGCTTTCCACATCTCCACAACATTGCACAAAACTGCACTTGCACCCGAGAGGACTTCGAGTGTGACTACAATTACGAACGTCACCACAACGGCGAATGTGTCCTCGTCGAAGGACTGGAAAAAGCCGATCCCGCAGCAGTCTGCAAGAAGAACCCAAACCAGATCGAATACTACGACATCACTGGCTACCGCCGCATCCCCCTTTCGACCTGTCAGGGCGGAAAGGACATGGAGTACACACCAAACACCCGCCCTTGCCCCAACCACGACAAGGAGTGGGAGGAAAAGCACGGCATCAGCGGTGCGGGTCTCTTCTTCGCCATCGTCCTTCCCATCGCCGCGGCCGCTGGAGTCGGCTACTGGGTGTGGAAGAACTGGGATGGCAAGTTCGGCCGCATCCGTCTGGGTGACGGTATGGGCGGCGGTGGAATGTCCGGTGCCTTTGAGAGCGACGCGCCGTGGATCAAGTATCCCGTCATGGCCATCTCCGGCGTCGTGGCTGTTCTTGCCGCACTGCCTATGCTGCTCGGCAGTCTGTGGGATGCAGTGTCTTCGAGGTTGGGGAGGAGTAGTGGCGGTGGAGCGTATAGTCGGCCGTTCACGAGTCGGAGTAGCTTCCAAAGAGGTAGAGGAGATTATGCTGTGGTGGACCCGGACGAAGGAGAATTGCTGGGTGATGATAGTGATGACGAGGCGTAGGGGCGGCATTGCTTGGAAGCATCATTGTAAGTGTATGTAAGAATAATACGCCTTCGCTACGTACCATGAAGACGGCATTTGGTTGTTGATGATGGAGCGCTTGAGATCGCTTCATTTCGAGAGAGTACGTTGCGAGGCGCGCTGCCTATACCGAGCATTGATACACGCCTTCATTTGCAAACTAAAGCTTGCATACTATATGCTCCCGATATCCCAGAACTCCATTCGCCTCCAGTCCATTTTGTGGTCATTCGATAGCGAACACTTCCTATCGCTGCTTGGGCCATTTAAACGATACCTGATGCTTTAGACACGCAGGTCCGTTCTCACACCATTGCGCCTCGTGCAAAATCGATAGCCTCCGCTTCACGGAGTGATCTCCCCATTTGAAAGGTGCTAGAGCACGAAACGGCTCTGATCGCATCGAGAGTTGCGCCTACATCTCACTAGGCCCATCCATCACCCTGATCCTTACGCCCATCGCGAGATATCCGCTCTGAAGCAGAGGCCTGCAGTCGAGACGGCGCGTTCTCCAGTGGTCTGCTTACGAGATGGCCGGGCGCCCACACTGATCCAGGGAGGGTCCAGAACCCAGAATCGGTTGAAAGAAACGTGCTGAAATCTCAAACCAAGAGAACACTGCAGCATAGTTAGCACTCGTGACGAATAACGCAACGCCCCGACGAGACTCACGCATTGACACAACCGTCGTTCTCGCAGCTGTTCGTGATCTGCGCCCAGCGACCCCAAACAACCTTGCCTCCAGCCGTCACCAACCCGAGCTCGCTCACGTTGACCTCGATAATGGTACCCTTCGTCAACACTCCAAGTTGTGTGTACATTGGGTTTTGCGGGTTCTTCTTCACACTGATGATGGGTAGTTGCACCGTCACACCGAGCTCCGGATGGGTAACGTTGGCCTTCTTGTAGCGCAGACCCATCGGTCGGATGAAACGCTCGTATTTGACGGGTCTTCTTGTGAAATCTGGTCCAACGAAAGTCGGCTTGGTGATCATGCGCTTCCAACTCTTCTTCGCCGTCTTCTTTCCAGTCTTGACCACCTTGAACATCTCCGACTCGCTGATTCCTCGGACCTTTGGCAGTGGAACGCTGAATTTCGCTGCCTTCTCATTACGCTTGTTCTTGATCGCGGAACTGAGCGCCTTTGCGTTGGTGGTGTTGCTACGGTCGAGCAGGTATCCAGGAAGTGGTGTTGTCGACGGCTGTGCGGGCTCTGAGGATTTGACATTCTTTTCCTCTTGCTGTTTGATCTGTTTCTTCATCTGGATCTTCTCCTTGTGCCTCTTCTGCTGGTACAGTTTCGCTCGTAGACCGCGCAGATTCTGTGCTTTGTCGGAAGCATGATGGACCTCGCGGGCGGCTCGTTTGCGGGTGCGCTCCTCGTGGTCAAGACGGCGACCATGCTGCTTGGTGAAGCGTTCCATATACTCATTTTGAGGCATGGCGGCGGTGTTGTCGGGGAGGGTGTTGAGGTCTGAGGTAGATGTGGTCTCGAGATGAGAGGGAACTTTTGCTTCCGAGCGGCGACTTTGCAGCGGGATGTAAACTCTTGGCTTCGCCCCGACTCGAGGCTAATGCGGCCAGACAAGTTCTCCTCCGCGTGTGGTATACTCACTTCTCCCCCAACATCCATTGCATCGCACAGTGAACATTGATCATGTTGTCGAGAACACTTCGCCGGACGCTGCTCGACGCGAGATATCCACTTCCACCGACATACCTCTTACCATGGACCGCAGGACTCACGACTGCGACACAAGCTCCTCAATCGTCAGGCCCACCGCCAGAGCTTACCACCTCGAGCGCTCAAACAGGAACGAATAGCACATTATCAGCATCAGTGACAGCGAATGCTACAAATGCCGAACACCGCGAGTTACCTGCTCCTCATTCCCAATCACCGGGCCAAACATCCCCTCCACGGCTCTCCGAGTCTGTTCGCGAACTCCTACCACTTCTCCGGTCACAGGGCCCACACTACATGACCGTTCACATTCATGGCAATCCGTACCTCATCACAGAAGGAGATACCGTGCGGCTCCCTTTCCTGATGCAAGACGTAGAGCCTGGAGATATCATTCGCCTCAATCGGGCTGTCAATCTGGGAAGCAGAGACTATGCGTTGAAAGCACCAGCAGCATCACCGAAGATGAAAAGCCCAACCACAGCTACCGTCAGTATCGTCGATCCAACAACAGGGGCACTTGCGACTCATTCACGGATAATGCCTACGAGCGAATTGGCCGCGACCGAGGGGACCGTGCATGCGCCGCATTTCGTACCACATCTCGCCAAGGGAAAGTTCTCATATGTCGACGACAGGATGTTCGTCTGCAGAGCAGTGGTGACTGGCGTTGAGAGCGAGCCGATGCGTATCAAGGAGAAGACTAAGCGGAGACAACGGCATGTCAAGAAAGTGAAGAGCAAGCACCGTTACACCATCATCAAGATCAAAGAGCTGCGTGTGAAGAGTGTGGAAGAGATTGAGAGCGGCGAGGTGGACTAAGAATATCCCAAGATGAGCACCTCTGCTCACAAACCAATCTCGACAGAGCAAATGTGGCAGCACGCGAGCGGAGTCCATCTCTTAATGTATCGTTCGCCGGCGACTCAAAGGACCTCGCGAACCTGACGACAGCGGTGACGGGAGACTTGGAGAAGCTAAAGAAGACTGCGATGCATAACTTCGTGCTACCGAGCATGCGATTCGTCTGCCAGGCGGCCCACAGAGTCGCAGTGAAGGCCGGCGTGGCTCTAGCACAGCGCCAGCGAATGTCGCCCCGAAATTTGGGGCGGAAACACGCCTGAGCATGGTCGACCGTCTGCGTCCGGTACTACCAAAGCACAGTAGCCAGCATCGATACACAGCAGAATGAAATGACAAGTTCGCTTCTCAGCTCGTGCTTTACAGTAGGTGTCCAGAATTGATCCACTCTACGTAGGGGTTTGGAGCAAGGAATCTCAGGAAGCGCTCAATTTGCGAGGACGACATCTGCTCATATTGTTCGTTGCTACCTGCATGAAAGAAGCCTCGTCAATCACTCATGATCTGTCGCCTCTACCCAAGGCCACCGTTGCTTCTACGTCGTGTTTGCTCACGGCAGCCTGAGGAAGAGCGACAGCATCTTGGGGAAGATTGGAGTCCCCAGGCCAGTCACAGGATCCCATCCCGTCGTCGCCGAGAAGCCAGGAGTGTTGCACCCCTGATTGCCACCCTCCGTGACATCGTTGAAGACGTTGGGATTAAGGTAAGCCGTCGGGTTGATGAATCCAATCGAGCTCTTGCCAAGGTTGATTCTCGCCTCGTTGATCAGAGTCAAGATGGAGCCCAGCGTCGGGGCAGACGCTGAGGTACCATAGACCAGTGACCACTTCCCGTCCACAGCAACGACGTAATTGGCGCCATTGGCGCTGACGTCTGGGTAGCCGCGGGTCTGCATGCTGTTGTTGTATTGCGCAGCAGTGTATTGCGTAGGGTTGTTGTTCTTGAACCAGCCATTGACAGCGCCTGACTGGTAGGACGGCATTGGGAAGACGTCCGAGAAGCCGCCGCCGGAGTAGATGACCTACGAATGTTAGCAAAGTCGAGTGGACTACAGGGACCTGTAGTGCAGCTGTACCGTCTCGCAGGCCTTCTCAGGCTGCGTTGAAGTAAAGATGTTTGTGCCAACCTTCACCTGCGTCGCACCGACTGATGTGACATACGGACATGTCGATGGGAAGGTGTTGAAAACGCTTATGAGATGAACTCTGTGCTTGATTTCTCAAAACTATAGACGACAGCAGACTATATAAGTCTGCTGTTCTTTGTGCACTATTTGCACTGTCTCTACACGCTTGCTACACGCAAGCGTTCCTGCATAGAAGATGTAAGAAGAGTCTTAATCGACACTCCCCCTAGCTCGATTACATCTTCAGAAGCTCCCCCTTAAATCGAGTCAGGGGAGAGAAAGGTCAGTTTAAGCCGTGGTGGGCTTTATCCCCTATCCTTCCTTCCTTTACTTATTCCCATGCCTTGGAAATGCTTCTCGAACGTTGCACGTAGCAACGATTTGGTTAGTAGATCGGCAGGATTGTCCTTGCCTAATATCCACTAAGGGATAATGTCTCCTCGAAGAACAGTTTCTCGCAGGAAGTAATGCCGAATGTTAATGTGCTTAGTCCTAGAGTGGAACTCGGGGTTTTTGGCAAGCTTAATAGCTAAGGCATTGTTAATATGCAATAGGATTGCCTTCTACTAGAGGTCGGCCTCGCGAAGGCTAAACGCGATTTCGTTAATAAATCCTTTTAGCTAGAGTGCCTTACGAGCAGCATCTGAAGCTGCGACGTATTTAGCTTCTATAGACGAAGTAGCGACAACCTTTTAACGCTAAGAGGCGAAAGCCACCGGGGCACCCGCGATTTGATATAACTATTTAGTACGAGAACGCCTTATGTCCTTACAACTAGCCTAGTCGCTGTCGATATAGCCCTTAATTTAAGGAGAACCGTTTCGACGAAAGAACAGACTAGCGTTAGGGTATTTACGTAGATACGCAAAGATATAATAAACGGCATCTATATAGGATTAGTTTGGATTCTTCTAAAAAGAAGCGACAACCGACAATGTATACGCGAGATCTAGCTACGTCTTAGATGCGAGGTAGTTAAGTAAACCTACCTTAGAAAGATATTCGGTAACGAAGGACTAAGAGGCTTGCTCTACATTAGCGATTAGAGGCTTATATAGGTCTAAAGGTATAGCGACCGGAGGAAGATTAGACAAATTGTATCTATTAAGGATTTGTTGAACATACGTTCCTTAGTAGATATAAATTCCTTTGTTTGAATGCTCGATCTGCATACTAAGATAGTAGGCGACCTCGCCTTTATCCGTTATTTTAAAGGTAGCGGCGAGCTCGGCCTTAGAGGCGGCAATAGACTCCTTATTAGCGCCGAAGATGTTAACATCGTCGACATAGACGGTTATAATTAGTGCTCTTTCCCTATAAAAGAAGACGCACTCGTCGAATTAAGAGACCGTCTAGCCGTGAAGTTCTAGCTAGCCGCGAAGTTTTGTATACTATACGCGTAGAGATTACTTTAGACTATAGAGACCTTTCCGTAGTCGAGCAAATTTTCTAGTAAGGCTAGGCAGTCTATTAGGAAACTAAATGTATACTTCTTTATTAAGGTTACCGTTAAGAAAGGCGGTAACGAAATCCATCTAGTAACACTTCTATCCGAGAGTAGTAGCTAATACGAAGAGCATTCGGTACGCGACGGTCTTAACGACACCCGAATAGGTCTCGGTAAAGTTAAAACCTTCTATCTACTAAAAACCTCGTACATATAGGCGGGATTTGAACTTCTTAAACTTTCTAGTCGCCTGAATCTTCTTCCGAAAGACGAGCCTCGTTAATAGAGGCTTACGACCGGTAGGGACCTTGTCTATAAGATCCTAGGTGTGATTTTCGACAAGACTGTTTAGTTCGGTTTAGATTAATTAATCCCAGCCGTCCTTTTCGGAGGAGAGACGAACGTCGCGGTAGTTCTAAGGGATAGGTTCCGTAGATAAATCGTCTAGTGTAGGAAAGCTAACAAAAGCAGTAGCATTTTTAATGTCTTCTATGCTAATGCCAAATGTATTAGCAGCCTCTATAGTTAATCCGGCGAACTTAAAGTCGTTAAGTCGAGATTTAGTAGACTCTTGTTGTTCGATATCCTTACCCCTAGAGCTAATCTCGGACAGATTAGAAGAATTATCGCTGTTAAGCTATACGGTGGGGCGATTTTTAAGGTAGTTAAGTCTTACTTTCCTACGGAGCGAATTGTCTAGCATAGTCGTATCGCGAACAATGCGGTAATCGCCTTTAGGATTAACAATTTGGAAGTATCTATAGTAGATAAGTTTGCGTATAAGTTCGTCCTCCGTAATAAATTGCGTATAGACTTCTTTCTTACGTTCGATGCATCGTATATAGGGAACTCCTTAAAGGCGCTCGTTATTACTAGAGCGGCATGTCTTGTTCTCGCTAGCACAAGACCTACATTAATTTCCGTTAGAGTAACGAATAGTACGGGTGCTATTACGATTTCGTCGTTTCTTAAATAGGTATTAAACACCTCTAGTCCTATTATTTTCAAGAATTATGCATCCCGTCTTTAATCTTACGCATCTTGCGCATCTAGACTTGCCGTCGCTAACGTAGGAAGTGCCGTTATTTTTATAAGAGCGATAGGCTCGTCGTTTACTATTTTTTACTAACTCCCTTAATCGTCCTTCTTCTTAAGAAACGCATCGGTAACCTTAGGAGAAGCACGATGCGCACTTCGAGTTATTGCTATACGGACCTAGTGCCTTAGAACAGGTCCTATTGGTTATTATGCACTTATAACATAACCCGGGATGTCGAGGACGGTTTTTTCTCTAAAGAAGTTCCGGATAAGCGGCAGCTTTTTCTTAACTAATGTATACTATTCGTCTATAGCGGCATTAACTATACTAGCCGAGAAGGTTGTCGTACGGTCCGGGTGTAGTGCTATACTTAGAGTCGCGTTGGACGTAGAAGTAGTAGCTATTAGGATAGCGAAACTTCTTAAGGCCGGCACGTCGTTTCTCGACCTTTTTAACTTCGATGTCCACGTTAGGGATTATTCGAGCTTAACTTGGCGCCTTATCGGTGTCCGAAACAGTCTTCTTAGTAAAGGATCCGTTAAGTTTTCGATACGTTTTACGAAGGAGGATACTCTTCTAGAAGCAGTCTAGTATTAGCTTATTATCGTCGGCATCCGAGACTAGTATAGGTCTACTTTTCTTTATTGAACGTCGTATAGTAGACGGGGATAAAGGCGGAACTTCAACGGTATCGAAATATACCTCCGGATCGGACATGTCAAACTCTTTACTACTAGCCTTTTTCTTTTCGGGCTCCTATTTCCCGGACTTAGTAGACAAACCTAGAGTATATAAAGAAACCGAAGTCTTTGCTAACACATTTTCGTTACTATTATTATTATTATTATTATCTAATATAGGTACTTGAACGTAGTCGCTATCTAACTTAATAACGTAGACGTCTTCTAGACGCTGTTTTTTATAGGTGAAGGACGGCCGTCGTCGTTTTCTAAGTCGGAAATATAAGCGCGGCGTTATGTTACTAGGGCGACGTTACTATCGGTAATATCGGAGTTAGATACGGAGTCCTAATTAATTTCCTTAATAGGTCGCTTAGGACGATCGTCGATAAACTAAGGTAAGGCTTGTTTATTATTAAGACCGATGTCTTCTTCGACACTAGAGGCAACTACGCGAACGACCGTGTTAGCATTAGGATTATAGACACGGTAGATAGACTTATTTTCCATGCTAATAAAGTATCCGAGCTATCCACGAGGTCTATAGATCTTGGACGATCCTATCTTGTGTAGTTTTTCCTTCGTAAAGGGGACTATTATTCTACTCCCCTAAATCCTCTTAAGTAGGAGGTTTAGCGGACTGCCTTCTCGCTTCTCCTATAGCGTTTCCTTAAATTTAGTAACACGACTAGGAGCACGGTTCTTTTGTCGTATAGAATAGTCGATAGATTCTAGCTAGATAGACTTAGGAAGCGTGCTGTTCCGTATAAGCTAGCTACTATGCTCGGTAATAATCCTACGAATTTAACTAGTAACTAAATCGTCTTGAACTATCGTAGTAGCACCCTCTCGGATTGTTCGGTTTGCTCGCTTAGCGACGCTAACTTAATAGTGGGCGTAGGGAACCGTAGGCTCGATAGTAATGCCCTTACGGTCGTAGAAATCTTAGAAGTCTCCTATTTGGAACTAAAAATCGCTACGGTATCGCCGAATAACAACGTTATATCGTGTCTCGATATAACGATAAAGGCGGATTAGTTTAGAGTAAGCGTCCTTTAGTCGAGAAAGGCGTAGGGAGAATATAAAGCGGTTAGAATTATCGGTAACGAAGAGGAAAAGCTTGGTGCCGTCCTATCCTACGGTTAGATATAGTCCCTACATATCGACGTAGAGAAGGTCGCCGGCTTTCGTAAAGCGGCGCTAGGCGGGATCTCGAGGGATCTTAACGATAGCACGTGTAGAAGTGTAGACTAGATACTTGCATTCGCCTATCTTCTCCTTAATCTAGTCGTTAGTAAGGTCTATGCCGGTACTAACCTTAAGAAGTTTTCTTATGCGGAAGAAGCTTAGGTAGCCGAGGCGACGGTACTAGAGCTAGATAGGGTCCTTGTCGAAATTAATCTTAGCTATAAGCTGTAGCTCCTTACTTTTAGTGGGTTTTGCTTTAGGAACGGAGACGAGTTGGATATAGTAGAGATTCTTAACAAGCTTCGCTATCCCGATAAGGAAACGTTCCGGTATAAAGAGTTGCATCTTACCGTTAGCCTAGCTGCCTTATATGCTAGACTAATCGAGTTTGGGTTAAGATAAGAGATTGCACACGCTCGTTAGTGCAAATGCGACTCCTTTTAGTTCGAGTTTAAATAGATCGCTATCCTAGTCTCGGAGCTAGAGGACGACGTTACCTCCGCCCTACACTTCTAGTTTAGACTTGCTATCGGCAGTGCCGATAGAAAATTAAAGAGGATAAAGTTTAGTAAACTATTTAACGTCGTTGCATACATACATAGTCGCACCGCTATCGATAAGCTATATGTCGCGTATAACTGCGCCGTTTAGAGTAGCTAGTACAAGTGTTAACTAAGCAATTACATCGTTCTAAAGAACATATAGGCCGTTATATAATATAGAACTAACATCCTCCTTTCTCTAGTATACCTCCTCTATCCCCTCCGTTTCTATTTCCTCCGCGCCGACGTTATGTTTACTTAGTATCTATAAACAAGAGTTAGCGGGAGTTTAAAAGACAAGAGAGAGGGGCGGAGACGTACGCTTAGTAGGAGACTTTAGAGTTTTAGTTCGTCTATAGACGACTTTCTAGGTGCTATCGTCGATAGGATAGGCGTGTTCTTCGTAGAGAGCGCATTGCATTTGAATAAATTCCGAGTGTGTTAGGGTTTCGTAAGAGGTAAGAGAAGCCGTATCGTAAGTAGCCTTATCGGAGTCGGGGACAGTTATGTTAATGTAATCTCTAATTCTCTCGTATTTATCGTGAAGTTCGGTCTTATAGTTAGAGCGGTTATAGATCGTGTAGGTACTCTAAGGTTAACGGAGAATTTGTATAGCACGGACAGTTACCGGACTAGTAGAGATCTCGGTAGGTAATAGGGTTTCTTCCTTAACTTCGTCTTTATCGTCGGAGGCTAGGAGAGGTTTGCGCATAGCCTCTATAAGGTTAGCAAGCGGTGCGTAGTAGTTGAGGTTTTCTCTTAGGGGTTCGAACGCATTGCTAGTATAGATAGAGAATTTCTAAGCTAGAGTAGTTGTAGGGGATTAACTCGTAAGAGGCTTAGCTATTTCGGTGCTAGTAATATAGGCCTTTATAGCGCGAAGACACTCCTAGAACTTATCGTTATCTCTAGCTATAATGCTAACCCAGCCTAATAGCTTAAGTGCCTTATAGAAACCTTCTTTATCTACAACTGCGACTCCCGCGGTAGCCGTGCTACTTTTGTTGTCCTTCTTGCTTTCCTTTGCCTAGTCTAGTTTTAGCTTAGGGTATTTAACCTAGTAGCTCTTTTCTTCGTAGTTGCCCTAACGGCCGTAGTAGTTAAGCTTCTTCTTGTCTTCTCTAGATCCTTTCTTGTCTTTTAACTTGCCGTCCTTGTCCTTCTCCTTCTCCTTGCCTTTTCTATCCTTACCGGCATTTAGCTTCTTTTCGGATGCCTTAATAGAGACTTCTTCGCTAAGGAGTTACGCCTTAAG
The DNA here is from genome assembly GCA_026122155.1 of Zymoseptoria crescenta. NCBI lineage: Eukaryota > Fungi > Ascomycota > Dothideomycetes > Mycosphaerellales > Mycosphaerellaceae > Zymoseptoria > Zymoseptoria crescenta. The sequence goes on from JALRMM010000033.1 coordinate 109,689, forward strand.
GGACTTAAGAGTTCTATTAGGAATAGAAGGATTATCTTGGACGCGATTGTAGTAAGTAATAAAGGCTTCGTAGCCTTTACCGAGACTACGTATAATCTTGGACTTGAATTTATCGTCGCTAATATTATTATTATAGGTAAACGTCCGAATGTCGAGGCGAAGTATGTCTAGGCGACTAAGGTAGTCGGATATGTTGTTATAGAACTAGAGTTTAGTGCGATCGTAATCGTTAAGTATAAGGTCTAGAGCGCGGCTATCGGTTATCTTATAGAGTAACTTAATGCTATCGTAGAGTTCCTTAGGTATTTCGACTATCCTAAGAGCTCCGGAGATAGCTTAGTAAACCTTCTAAAGAAGCTAGGCGATGCACTCTCGCTAGCGGGTTTAGTACTTCTTATAGCGATCGGACTCGAAGCGATAGGTAGAGATATCGAGCTTATATTCCTCGATAAGTTCGGCGTAGGAATCGTCCGCGGACCGGAGTTTTAGTTTAATAGGACGAACGGGAAGTTTAGGCTCGACTAGCGAGGCTTCGGTGCCGGTAAGGAGAACGTAGTAGTTCTTCGAATAAGTACGAATAATTATAACGCGGTGCTATAATATAAAGTTGGATTAGTTAACGAGGACTAGGTTACTATCGGTGTTAGTAAGTAGAGTTGTAGACATTTTGTGTTACGACGCAGTAGATTAAGGAATGGTCTTAATAAAGCTTACTGCGGAAGCAAGAAACAAAGTTGTTTAAAAGCGTGGGGGTAAACGAATCTTGCGGATAAAAGGGCTCAGACCTGTTAAAAACGCTTATGAGATGAACTCTGTGCTTGATTTCTCAAAACTATAGACGACAGCAGACTATATAAGTCTGCTGTTCTTTGTGCACTGTTTGCACTGTCTCTGCACGCTTGCTGCACGCAAGCGTTCCTGCATAGAAGATGTGAGAAGAGTCTTAATCGACAGAAGGCAGGGGTGAACCTGCCACCGAGCGTCTGGTTCTGGTAGGATCCGTCCGGAGCGATGCATTGGCCTCCATTGCCGGCGACGCCGTAGTCACCGCTCGAGTAAAGGACCGACACTCCTTGAAGACCGAGCTTCATGTATTCGTTGCATTGTCTCCGCTCGTAAGCTGGCGTCAAGTCGGCCTCGTTGTAACCGTATGAAGTGCTGATCACCTTTGTCGCTGCGAATTTACCGCAGTTGTCGGAGGAGTAGATGCCATCTTGGGTCGGATCTATGACGGCTTGTCAGTGGCTGGTCGTGTCAATGAGACCAGTCATCAGGACGCACCATCGCCTCCGTCTACAGTACAGTAGGCTTTGTCAATTCCGTCGAGGAAGTTGTTGAAGCTGGCGCCTTGGACGAGATCTCCAACTTGATATAATGTGACCTGTTGAAGTTCCTCGTTAGTCGAAATGGATCGGGATACATATGTGCAGATCTGGATGTAACGAACCTTTTGAGGGTAGACCAGCGCCATTGCATACTCAAGATCCAGGTTGCTCTCGCCATTGTACTGGAAGCCCATTTTGTCTTGTTGGACCACGCCACCATCGATCGAGTCGAGGGTTGGGCGATCCCCGACCTGGCGTGTGCTAAAGTTCCTGAAGAATAGGTCCAAGTCTGACGGTACGTAGGCCTGTGGCGTGTACTCAACGATACCATAGCTATTCTTCCGGTTTGCAGTGATCCCTGGAGGGAACCTTAGAGACAAGGGCCCGAGGGTTAGCAATGGCTCGGATGGAAAAGGTGTAAGGGTAGATTGAGGCTTGCTAGCATGGCCAGAGACACAGTCTCGGACCACTGCAGGCCTTCTGCCCTTCATATCTCTTACTTGTATAACGCGCGCAAGCAGTTAGGCGTGATCTGGACACGTGTGAGCTTCGATCTCTTCATTCGTATAGACTCACTTACCTGTTTATCGCAGTCTTTCAACTCCTTGATGATGTTCTTGAAGGCGATCGGGAACACCTTCGGAAGAAAGCCGCTGCTCGGGTTACCTGGTCTGATGTTTGGAGTTTTGGTATCCCTGGAGCTCAAGTCTTGGTCTCTCTTCGCCTTGAGCTTGACATCGAAATGGAGCGTGGGGGTGATGAAGTCAATCTTGTCCTGCAGCGCCGCTGGGACACTGTACTCATCGCAAGCCACGTGAAGTGTGCCAGTCTCTTCGTGATCATAGACATGATATTGGGCTTTCAGCAGACTCTCGGCCTCATCGACTGTTGCGTTGAAGTTCAGCCAGCCCAAGCTGTGGGATTGTCCAACTCGTTGATGTCCAATGCCTTCGGAGGCGAGCCAGGCTTTGATGGAGTCAACAGTGTGCTGGCTAAACTGCTGTCAGTAGGCATTCCTTGCATGCATAGTCGAAAGCTCTCACCTTGGAGCGAACGCGGACACAATGTCACTAGTGGACCAGTGTTTGCCATATTTCTCGGATTCTGGGTGGGAGACTTCCATCAACCAATCCTCTCCTCTGTGAAGATTGTTCTGTGTCAATGCGATACGCATGGGGAGCACGGCTCTTCTGTCGAGTGCCTCTCGTTTGGCCCATCCGTGTGGCAAAGAAGCTCGAGTCTCATGAACGACAGGAGGACTTGCAAGAGGCGAAGCAGCACAGACGGCTAGCAAGCCGGGAAGCAGGGAGAGAAACAGCATCTTCGATATGGAGAAGAGTAGAACAGTAGTACTTGAGCCTTTCCTTAAGAGCGACCCTCTCGCATTTGTACGTTGCATGAACTCTTGCGGCACCCCATCTCCATCGAGGACACGGCAATACAGACCCGGACGCCTTGCTCATTCGGTCTTGCCTCTGGAGCTTTACGGTGCCATTAGCCGCAATACATCAGCATAAAGCAAGCTTAGACAAGCCTTCGATGAGCTCAGGGGAAGGATCAGTGGGATACACGGAGTCCTGGAACCAATCGAAGCAATCATCTATGCCACATGAAGAAGGACGGCTCAAGACTGTGCAGCCGTCGAGACCAGTGGTCCTTACCACATCAAGAAGGTCTAATGCAAACAAAGCATCCAATACTGCAACATCGTAAGCGAAAGATAGGCGTGTGGTGGGGTCGACAACCGCTAACCCTCATACTTAGGCTGTCTCCTGCCTCTTTCGGACTAGTCAAGCCTTGTCGAAGCTTCGCGCGGTGCCAAATTTCGGACAAGCCTCGTCGGGGCTTTCGGAGATGTACCCAGAGGTGAGGTCTTGATTGCGAAACTTCGCGTACTCTGGATGAGAGATGGTAGCAATGGGCTTGACACTTCCGCCTGCATGGTCCACACTACTTGCAACGTGCACGCGACACAACTTAGCGCCTTGTCAAGCTCCCTGCCCGCAGCGATCCACTTCCTCCATGCAGAACGATAGTGGCGATCTGACGTTCATGGACACCCAACGAGAGGCTTTGTGCAGACTTCGTAGGTGTCGACATCGTCCGTTATTCAGGCTGCCATGCGACCATTGCGCGAGAGTTGTCGCTCCATTTGTAGACTTCTCCGTCCCCAACGTTGTATCGATAGTAATTTTCTGAGCCCTTCTTGATCATGGCTTTCCTGAATGTGATGTTGATGCGGCCTTTGTCTGCCTCACCACCCTTTCGTTTCGGGATACTGTGTAGCCAGTGGCTTTGAAACTTGCCTCGCATGAGTATCATATCTAAGAGCGAAGGGATGAAGGTCAGCGAATTTCAGACAAGTTGGAGCCAGTGGTAAGGAGCTGGCAAGACATGCTGACGCCAAGCTCGAGATGCCTTCTGCTCGTTCATTCACTTACCGCCGCTCTCGAGGTTGAACTTGGTTGGCTTCGTCTCAGACTCGTGTTTGGCGGGCGTCGGCTTGTGTCTGATCAGGAAATCTCTTCTGGCACCGAGAGACATGGATGCAATGACCGGATAGGGTCCGAGAAACGACTCGTCATCACTGTGATACGAAATGCTGTCCTCGCCGGAGGCGTAGTAGTTGACTAGCACATAGTTGAAGTCGTGTCCAGTCACATTTTCCGTGAGCCGACGAAGCACATCCAAACATTCCGGGATCGGTCGGGGCTTGGATCTGTATGCGTTGTGAGGCACTGGTGTGCCAGTCGCCGCATCGATCAATATTCCCTCATCGAATCTAGATGTGTTGTCGACGCCAAAGACCGTTGTGAATCGCGGCGTGTTGATTTGAGTCTCGACCGGGCCTCTCTTGATGTTGTACTTGACGCGATAGAAGAAGAGCTCTCTTCTTAGGAATTCGAACAGGTCCCGCTCAATTTCTTTTGGTATGTACGGCTGAAAGTAGAGAAGATCGAGGTCCGGCTGGTTGTTGATCTCGCGAGCGTCTGCAGCTGGTACAAAGTTGATGAGGTCTCTGATATCGGGAGGGAGATAGGGCACGGCGAAGGGGTATTGCGAGTGACGCGAGAATGAGGCTGCATTGTTGTCGTCCTTGACGGGATTCGAGATTGGCGCGGACTCCGCCTCCGCCTTCTGCTTCTTGGCCGGCGTCGACGTGAAGAAGCTGTCAAGAGTCCGCGGCCGCTTCGACATGCTGTGAGATCCGACAGTCCTTTTCGACGTGGATGTTGCGAAGTTGCTGTACTACGAAGTACAGTGAGTCGCCACACGGGTTCATCACACATCGATTGTGATGAGTCAGCTCAAGGTTCCAGCGCGGTTTGACACGTCGGCGCGTGACTTGTCTTCCTGACTACACCTGCCTGGATCAGCCACTGCCGTCTCTTCTCTAGCCATCGAGTGCGCAACAGTCATCAGCCCAATGACACTCACTCGCATTACCACGTGCGCTGCTCTGTTGAGGCATGGCTCCCCGTGCCTCGCGAAGGAAGGTGGTGACCGTTTCTTCCGATGAGGATGACGAGCCTCAGGCCATCGAGGCTCCGGAAGAATCATCCAAGGCCCAGAAGCGAAGCACTGGAAAGCTCAAGTCCGTCAAGAAAGGGGCAGCCGAGTCGAAGGCGAAGAACACAAGCCCACAGCCATCGCCCAAGAAAAGTAACGCCAAGGCCAAGGCATCCAGCAAAGATGCGTCAAAACCGGCCGGCAAGCCAATCTACTCCTTCTTCAACAATGCCACGCAACGACAGCAGGTCGCACAGCCGAAACCAGCTCCAGTGAAGGCTGTCGTGGTCGCAGATGATATTGAGCTGATTCAAGACGACACTGACGGCGAGTATGCCACCGGAAATTCGGCCACCACAAAGCTGGCCAAAGAGTCAACTACGGCTTTAGCTATGCGCAAGAGGAAGCTTCGGCGTGCGCAAAGCTTTGGTGATGATTCGCAGAATGCTCTTGCAGGTTCGCAAAAGTTTCGGAAGGCAGCCGGTGGCGATCGTGTTCCTTCTTTTGGGGTGCTGAACAACGACAAGCGTCCATGGACCGAGCAGTTCGCACCTGTTGATCTGGCGGAGCTGGCAGTACATAAACGAAAAGTCTCCGATGTGCGGAGCTGGTTGGAGATGACTTTCAGTGGAAGGCATCAGAAGGTACTCATCCTCAAAGGAGCGGCTGGCACTGGCAAGACCACTACCGTGCAGCTGCTCGCAAAGGATCTCGGTATTGAGCTTATACATTGGAGGGACCCTGGCAGCTCAGACCAAACGGACGATGGCTTTGTGTCATCTGGCTCTCGCTTTGAAGACTTCGTCGGCCGCGCAGGCAAGTCTTCGAGTTTGACCTTCTCTTCAGACGCCGACACGAAGCCTCCCGCGGTGACCAAGCCAGTAGAGGCCGAGGCGTCGCCCTCGGATCGCCCCAGAGCCCTCCTGATCGAGGAGTTCCCAAACACATTCTCGAGGACCTCGCCCCCGTTGCATGCATTTCGTTCCACCATAGCTCAATACGTTTCAGCGACAGTTTCCAGCGACACAAAGCCCACTCCAATAATCATGATCATCTCGGAAACGTTACTTTCGACCAACACTGCAGCAGCTGACAGCTTCACTGCACATCGACTCCTTGGGCCTGAGCTGATCACAAACCCTTACATCAATATCATTGAGTTCAACGCAGTCGCTCAGACCTACCTAGTCAAAGCGCTTGAGACTGTAGTCATCAAGGAAGCCCGAAAGTCCGGGCGGCGAAGGACTCCGGGACCGCAGGTATTGAAGCATCTCGCCGATACTGGCGACCTTCGAAGCGCAGTGTCTTCACTGGAATTTCTCTGCCTGCGCGGCGATGATGACGAGACATGGTCAAGCAAAGTCGCTTTCACGAAACCGAAAAATACGAAGGCGCATCAGCCTCTTACCAAAGCGGAGGAGGACGCTTTGAAGTTGATCACCAACCGAGAGAGCTCAATTGGTATCTTTCACTCGGTCGGTAAAGTTGTCTACAACAAACGGACAGCTCCGCCAACAGGCGAACATCTGCCTCAGCCTCCTGACTGGCTTCCGTTGTGTCGACGCGACAAAATACCCGAGACAGATGCCGACCTGTTCATGGACGAGATTGGCACAGATGCATCGACGTTCGTTGCAGCCTTGCACGAAAACTATGCGATTTCATGCTCTGCTCCGGATGCCGAGAGGACTTTGAGCAGCTTATCAGGCTGTATAGAGAACCTGTCAGACTCGGATCTACTATCACTCGATCGTTTTTCCTTTGGCACCCGCGCGTTCTCGGGATCGACGACGGACACGCTGAGACAAGATGAAATGTGCTTTCAAGTCGCTGTAAGAGGGCTGCTGTTCAGCTTGCCAAATCCGGTTCACCGAAGTATTGCTGCGGTTGGCAAAAAGAGTGATGCTTATCGCATGCTTTACCCCAATTCTCTACGACTGTGGAAGAGGCAAGAAGAAGTCGAGAGTGGCGTCGATGCCCTGGTGGCAACTCTTGCAAAAGGAGATAGCTTGGACGTGGGTCAAGCCGCAGGAGCTTCCACTGGAACTGTGGAAAATTGGCAGCGAAACAAGACGACCAACGCAGACGCTACTTCCGGTGAGTCAGAGGTATCAATTCGACCAGACACCAGCAGTCAGGCAAAGAAGGAGATGATACTTGACCGACTGCCGTACTTGGCACGTGTTGTCGATGCAAGACCTCCGTCGCTATCGAACCGACGATTACTCGATCAGGTTTTGTCAATCACGCGGATTTCTGGGCTCTCGATGTCTCAAGAAGACGATGACGGCGAACCCGACGAGAGACTCGAGCAAGCTGCCTCAGGCGAGCAGTGGACGACCGATCGACCAGATGGAGAGTCCTCGGCCACGGGGAAGACAAACGCGAAGCTCAAGTCTAGTTTCGAGAATGTGACCATTCCGCTCAGGAGTCGGGTGGAACAGCTAGTTCTGGAAGACGATGACATCGTCGATGATTGAGATGGGAACTTTTACGGATTTAGCGAGGCGTCCGGTGTTTCAATGATCGAAGCTGATGTGTTGATAGCATGGTACGAATGTAATACAAATGTCAGCATCCTGTCGCCCCCAAGCCGGTGACAAACGCTTGCAAATTTCTTCAAGGCCTTGTGAGCAAACGGTACAAGGACAGAATTGCAAAATCTCCAACATCCTCCCTCATGAAGTCTTTAAGCCGTTGATTTATGGTAGTACGCGTTATATCGCCTACTCAAGAGACGTGCAGCTCCAACGGATAACAGTGTGGCACCTCAGGAGTCAGCATCAACGGCGTGGAGATAAAAACGGAGTCCACCCAACCACCAGAAAGAGCAAAGACAGACGAGTTCCTTGAGGGTAGAGTGGCTAGAGATGATTCCATGCTGATTTGTCGGCTGCCGGGCTGCACGAGCATCGACACCTCGGTGGACTCTTCTTCGTTGGGCGGTGGAACCGAGGTTAATGGTCCTTGTCCATCGAACATGAGGTGTGTCTCTACACCTTCATCTCCACTGATGTCCGGCTGGTCGAGGGGAATGTACTGCTCGATGATCTCGTATTGGTCGATGGCCTCTACAACGTTCTGATCGTCGTCGCCAATGATCGTATCTGTTTCCTCAGAGACGCCACGGGCGCAGGGACAGTTGCATCGATTGCTCGAGTTGTCGTCGTTGCGTTGCGGAGGGCGGTATGGATCGAGCGAGACCACGGTAGCAGTGAGTTCCTGCGGAGGATGGTCCTGATGTGTGATGTGTCTGGGGTACTCGAGTGCCATCCCGGATATTGTACTACTTTAGAGTCGTAAGCACAGGACGGCTCCTTGGGGGAGTGTTGCGATCACATACGGGTGCAATGTGCTGAAGTCAGCTACGAACTGTTCCTAGCCGGAGAGGCTCTTTTAGTACAGCCGCGAGGGCAGTGTCGTCGAAGCGTAGAGGGGCGTCCTTGAACGGCGGAAGCCAACAGACTCAGATGAATACGTTTCGATGCGGCCCATATGGACCTCAGAGCAAGCAGAGTTTATAGAGAATCAAAGAGGGACTTCACAGTACTGCTTATGCGCAGCCTATGACGGTCGGGTAGCTTGAACTTGGACGCATCGTTTCCGAGCCTTACGGGCTCGCTAAGCCCTAGAGTGGAGGGCCAGTATGCCGGCGGACAGCGAGTACCGGCGTAAGGGAGAGCGCGATTATTTGATGGTGCATGAGCAGCTTGTGCCGGTGCAAATTTAGGAGAGCAAGGCCAATATAGCCACTTGCTGCGCGTGCGTCGAGCAGTACTGTGCATGAGGCTGCACCGGTGAAGTGAGATCCCAGTTGCGGACCTCGCCTATGTCCATTGAAGAAGAGAATCTGGTCTACCTTACGTGGACTGGAAGACCAAGATGACGATCCTGTGAACGGCGCGATCTCCGGAGTACTCAGGTAGCCAGCCTCGAGACCCTAGCGAGCAAATCTCAATTGCGACGCAGCGCATGCAGGTCAGCGGGCGTTCGAGCGGCACGCATTCCAGTCCGTGGGGAAGGCACTGCGAGCCGAATGCTGGCAAAGCCACGCAGTGTGCGCCGCTGTCACAGGTGATGTGCGACATAAAGCCGTGGTCAGGCGGCATATTCCTGGCCTGATGGAAGACGTGGAGAAGGAAAAGGTGAAGTGAGGCCGCCCAGCTAGCCCGGATATGGTTAGTAGATTCTGTGGGACTTAGCATGTGAAAGTCGATGGCGGAGTTGAGCCACGCCTCTGGTCAACGCCAGCTACCGTGCGTCTCGTTTTCTGACTGAAATTGTACTTGATGCAAGGTGGTCTTCACTTCAAGGACAGTATGGTCGTGTCAGGGTTCGTGGCCGAATACATCTCGGATCCTAGCTGTTTAGCTCATCAAAGTTCTCGTGCAGACGCACACCGTCCCCTAGTATGCTCAGCCCACACTCCCTTTCCATGCGTACTCTCTCCTTTTATCTCGACAGCGCAATGTCATCAATCCGCAAGATCATCTTCACAGTCTCGCTCGCCAGTTCGAAAGCACTCGTGCTCACCAACAGTGGCTGCATTACGCCCTCACCGGAACCGCTCTTCTCATCTCCACCGCCCATGACACCTACGCCACCACGCTTGATGCTCACACCAACGTTCGCCTCGCCCTTTGCGTGTCTTGCCCGAAGTTCCGTGACGACCTTGATGCTGTTGAGACCGGCATTCTCAGCAAGCGTCACTGGAATGATTTCGAGAGCGTCTGCGAATGCCTTGAAGCATATGCTGTCCGGATAAGGAGATGTGAGAGCGTCTTGCGATAGCTTCGTAGCAACCGCCATTTCAGGTGCACCGCCTCCAGGCAGGAGAGCACGCTTCTTGACAAGACAGCGAATGACACACATAGCATCGTGCAGACTTCGCTCTGCTTCGTCGAGAATGAGAGTGTTGGCTCCGCGCGCAACGATGGAGACCGTTTTAGGTGCGTTCGGATTTGTGTGCTTGACTCCGGCGACTCTCGTGTAGCGGGAGCCCAGGCTTGATACCTCCTCCACCAAATCTGCGGATCCGAGCTTGTCCTCGGTAAAAGAGTCGATGTCCGCGATAGGTTTGCAGCCGGTCGACTTGCAAATGAACTCGACCTCATCTCTCTCGATGTCCTTGACACACATGATGCCGAGCTTATACAGGAAGTGCAGACTCAGATCGTTGACAGCGTCTCTCAAAATGCTCTTTTGAATGAGCAAAACGTTGCACTTCGCCTTCTTGATCTTCTTCACCATGTTGAGTAGGTATGTGCGCTCTTCTTTCAGAATCTTATCCATCTGGCGGTAGTCGTTAACCACGATCTGGTTCTCCATGTCCGGCTTGGGAGGGCTGAGCTGGAACTGGATCAGGCCAATCTTGGCCTTCTCTATCCGTGTAGGACCGCCCGCGCTCTTGCTACATTGTTGGCTGAGGACCAAGCCTTCGAGCATCTCCGAATCATCAATGACACCACCAGCCTTCTTCAGAATGCGAATGTTGCGAAGATCGACGTTCTGGGCGTTGGTGGGGTTGATCGTGCGTAGTACGGCGTCCACAGCCATGGGTGCGAGTTTCGGCTCCTGGGCGACGATTTTAGAAGAAAGGGAGGTCGAAGCTGCTTTGAGGAGGGTTTGTCGATCGGCGAGGTTGATGGGAACTGAGATGTCCTGGAGGATCTCCACAGCTCGAGCGGCTGCTCGCTGGAAGCTCTCGCTGATGATGGTCGGATGAATGCCTTTGGCCAGTAGCCTCTCAGCAGCGCCCAGCAGACTGCCTGCAATGACTACCACTGAGGTTGTGCCATCGCCAGCCTCGATGTCCTGTGCGTTTGCAAGGTCGACCAACATCTTAGCTGCTGGGTGCATCACACTCATGTCCTTCAGCATCGTGTTGCCGTCGTTGGTGATGATCGTCTCGCCTTTACCCGTCTGAATCATCTTGTCCATGCCACGGGGTCCGAGCGACGTCCTGATAGCATCGGCGACGGCTCTCGCTGCTGAGATGTTGCCTTCTCTTACGGCCTGCGGCTTGGCCTTGTCTTTGAACGTGGCATTGCCAGCATTGGCAGGCGCATCTTGCGCCATGATGGTGAGTGTTTTGAGAGTTTTCGAGGGACCTTCAGGTTCTCTTCCAGGTATGCGGTCGTATTGTGGGTGATGTGTTGTGAATTCGCTGGCGTTCGCTGCTTCGTTTGCTCGAGACGCGAACCTGGAAATTCTGAGAACTTCAGCTGCACGAAGCCACGCGAGTCAGCGAAGCTTTCCGCGCTCACCTCCGGTCGCCGCAGCTCGACGACCTTCCAACCTGCATCGTCACCAAACACAACCACAATCAATCAATCACTTAACTACCTTTCCTTGTCTCTCATCACGCCCTCCATCTCCCACCATCAAGAGACCCGTCTATCCTCCGCATTTCCACAGCTGAATGAGATCCGGATTCCCATCGTACTCGATCACGATCCGCCGCCAATCACAGCACACGTGCTTCGTCACCCGGAACACCTGCAATCATGCCTTCGGCAACAGGCTCGAACTGGGAGAAGTACCAAAAGAAGTTCGCCGACGATGAAGTTGAGGAGAAGAAGATCACACCGCTATCGGATGAGTACGTTTCTCTCCAGATGGAGTTGAGCATGGATGGATGCTAATAGCTCGCTAGGGATATTCAAGTCCTCAAAACATACAACTCCGCACCATACGCCACCGCTCTGAAACAACTCGAGAAGAACATCAAGGACAAGCAGACATCTGTGAACGAAAAGATCGGTGTAAAGGAATCAGACACCGGTCTTGCGCCGCCACATCTCTGGGATATCGCCGCCGACCGACAACGCATGAGCGAGGAGCAGCCACTGCAGGTCGCCAGATGCACGAAGATCATCCCCGATGAGAACAGCGAGAAGAGCAAATATGTCATCAACGTCAAACAAATCGCAAAGTTCGTGGTGAACCTAGGCGAGCGCGTTAGTCCGACGGACATCGAGGAGGGCATGCGAGTGGGAGTCGATCGGAACAAGTATCAGATCATGCTTCCGCTCCCACCCAAGATCGATCCCAGTGTTACAATGATGACTGTCGAGGACAAGCCGGACGTTACATATGGTGACGTGGGAGGCTGCAAAGAGCAGATCGAGAAGCTGCGTGAGGTCGTGGAGATGCCACTTTTATCTCCAGAGCGATTCGTCAACCTCGGCATTGACCCACCCAAGGGCGCACTTCTCTATGGACCTCCCGGAACTGGAAAGACTCTCTGTGCCAGAGCTGTGGCCAACAGGACAGATGCGACTTTCATCCGTGTGATTGGTTCGGAGCTTGTCCAGAAGTACGTGGGAGAAGGAGCAAGAATGGTCCGTGAGCTGTTTGAGATGGCGCGAACGAAGAAAGCCTGCATCATCTTTTTCGACGAGATCGACGCCGTGGGTGGTGCACGTTTCGATGACGGTGCAGGTGGAGACAACGAAGTACAGCGAACCATGCTGGAACTCATCACACAGTTGGACGGATTCGACAGCAGAGGCAACATCAAGGTCATGTTTGCTACCAACAGACCGAGCACGCTCGACCCTGCCCTCATGCGACCTGGCCGAATCGACCGAAAGATTGAATTCTCCCTACCGGATATGGAAGGACGAGCCAACATTCTCCGGATTCACGCCAAGTCCATGTCCGTGGAGCGTGACATCCGCTGGGAGCTTATTTCGCGTCTGTGCCCGAACTCCACCGGTGCTGAGCTGCGGTCAGTGGCAACGGAGGCGGGTATGTTTGCCATTCGCGCACGGAGGAAGGTTGCGAGCGAGAAGGACTTCCTCAGTGCGGTGGAGAAGGTCATCAGAGGCGGCATGAAGTTCAACTCGACTGCGGCCTACGCCCAGTACAATTAAGGGGATGCCAAATCTAAGGAGCATGTCTATTGCAGCGCGGCGTTCTTGTCCAAGTAGACTGGAGGTTCAACAGAGCTTTGTGCCAACACGAATCGATCATATTAGCATACCGTCCTTGCAGTCGTCATTTGAAACTCGATTGTGCTGCTATGGGAGACGAACGTCGGAGAGAAAATATACACATGCACTGTGAGTACTTCTGTCCTTGCATCCTGGTTCTTGCAATGCGGCGCATATCACACACTCTTATCGGCAGAGAACCAATCTTGGAGTCAAATATCCCTGAATCTGACAAGCTAGATGCTATCCTTCTTCTCATTCTCCGCAGCAACACTCTGTGCCTAATTTTCGAAGAGCATCAGGTCAGCTGCAGCTCAAACAAAACGGATTCATGCGGGCTCAAGCCCTTGAGGAAGCGGAGAGACTGTCTCACACCATACTACAGGCCTGATAGCCTTCGAAGTACTCACCTGGCTAGCAATTCCGCCCTTCGACGTGTTGCCAAAAGCTCGTTGCTCGCGCGAGTGCAACAGGTCCGCTTCGTCCTTGGTAACGCTTTCCGGGTCACTGGCCATCTTTCTTGCTACATCGTCGGCAACAGCTTCGAAATTGTTGAGACGATCATTTGCGGACTGCTCTGTCGGAGCACTCGGCTGTGCGCCGGATTCGGTCGCTCCCTCGTTGGCGGATGCCAGACGCTGTGCCTCCGCGCTGATGGAATCGGCGGGCGGCTGACCTTGGCCGATCACACGTGCTTCGCGAGACTTGAGATATGCGGCATCCTAACAGTGTGAGTCCGAGACATCCATCGTCGACCGGATTCAATTGACTCACCTGGGACGATACGGAAGCCGGATCGGTCTCCATCTTTGCTCCAACCTCTCGGGCGGCTTGCTCGAAGTTCTGGGTCCTGGTCGCTTGACTCTGCATCTGCGCTGATGCGGAACCCTTCGCCGGGCCTCCTTCCGCTTGTGCTGTCTCGGAGATGACTCCGCCTGTGGAACTCCGCTCGCTCGCCATGTTGACAGAGCTGGTGGCGAGACTTCTGAGCTGTTGGGTCGATCGAATCTGCGTTGGTCGTAACATCGAGGATCGAAGCAATGCTTGATTCATGTAGCGTTGAAGACGAAAAGTCATGTCGGGTGCTGGAGGATTGGAATGGCTTTTTCCTCTGGCTTGCGTTGCCCTTTTGATGTTGTGCTCGATCCGCAGTAGCAATTCCAAGCGATCATGCTGATGTCATGATGCGCTTGATCCGCTGCATCTTTCGCGCGATTGCACTGCATCAATGTGATTGCATCGACTACAGTGACTTTGCGGTGATTCATAGTGTGACAATCTCTTCCGCAGCGACGTTTGTATGACCGCAACATATCGACATCGACACCTCTGTACAGGGTTCAGGCAGCACCAAAATAGAGTTTGAGTCCGTCAAAGTCTCCTGGGACTTGACTTGTAACATTTCGTTCTGCTCTAATACCCGGTGTGAAGTTTCAGAACATCCTCCTCACGGCTCAATCTCATCAGCAAGTATCGACAGCCTTTATAGCTATACGCTGATTGCCGAGGCCAGTCACTGGACCATGGAAGCATGCGGCTCGCCTGCTACCCGCTTTCGGCTGCTGAAGCCTGTTCAACATCGTTCGCGAATACCAACGGCCTTGCACGACAAAAAGGACGGCAATCAGGACTTCTTCAAGAACAACTAAGCACAAGCTGCTTGTAGCAGGGTAGCCCTCACCGCGCGGCCAGCTGGACGATTCCACGAGGCGGTATCTCGTGTCGTGTTGGCAAGATTAGGAACCCTTGCATTAATCGCACGGCAGATGGAGTTCATGTTTCGGATTCTGACTTGCTTTTCCATCCTGGATTCCCGACAACACGTCTTGATAAGCTTACAGCTATTGTGTCATTGCAGGCTGCGATCATGAAGAGAACGACACGAGTATCACCGGCTGGAGAAATCTCATCATACGTCCACTCGAGGTCGACACATCATACGCAGTCCTTTCCATGCTCGAACTCTGACCGCCACGTCGTGTCGTCCATTCATTCGCTCCTCCCGTACCGCTGAGTGCCCATGAGCTCGTCCTGCCAACGGGAATGAAACGGTAAATGCGCCGGATTTCTCAAACCCAAGAACTCCCCAGCCTTAATTTTTCCAAAATGCTCGCCTTCGTTCTCATCGAAGAATCGTCGAAGTACTCGTCGTTTCACACATTTCCCGCCCGCTCGTCCGGCAGCGTGTTGGCTTCGCCGTCCGCTAGTTGACTTCGGTGCCGCAATGCGGACATCTCTTTCCCGGAATGACCCAGACAGTGTTTCCTCTGTTCGCACAGTTGGGACAGCGACGTCCCGGTACCTGATCAAAGGTGAGCAAAGCGTAGGGATGTCGTCAACAGCACTCCAACGTACCGGTGTTTGTCTGATGGGAATGTTGGTGTCGAAGAGATGACACAATTTCTCCTCTTCGAAAGCATCGGTAGATGAGGTTGGTTCGCGAAGAGGACGAAGTTGTTCGACGCCCAGACGTTGAAGCATCTGGGACTTTCTTGAACTGTACGACATGATGGGTTTGGAGAGCCGTGAAGCAGTGGGACTCGAGTGAAGTGAAGTGAAGTTGTGGTTGCTTTGTTGGAGTGGAACGTGCGAAGGGTCGATGGGAGCGAAGCGGAACAGATGGAGGAATGGGTTTGTGGAGGTTCGAGCGGTGAAGCGGGTTATGTATTTTTTGCTCCTCATCGGAACTGCGGTGGAAGAGCCGCAGATACCAGGTTCTGGGATAGTCCTTTGGGAGCACTACCTCTGTGCCCTGTTGAGGTAGGACGCGGTGAGAAAGCTAGTGCGGTGTCTTTGACAGCAATCTTGGGCTACCACAGGCTTCGGAATCTGCTACCTGGTACGAGCATTGTCTAGTCTGTGAAACAGGGACATTGCCGTATCCCGTTCACGACTTTCTTCGCGTTGCCGCATCGGCCGCGGATCAGGTACCCCATCGATTCGCCGACGCATGAGGCACATGTGCAAATGCTGGCTTTCGGGACTTCTCATGTCCAGCTCACTTGCACAGGGAGCTCCCCATCATAATAGACTCACATCGATCGTCCGACATTCATATCAGATTTTGTCTCAATGCACAATCTGCCAACGAGTTCCGCCGTTGGGACACGTCAATGCAGACTGCCGCTGCCGTGCGTCGTCTGGTGCGCGGGCGATGTGCATCATGTACGTTAGCGAAACAAATGCCGAGTGCCAGGGCGATCCTCGCCCGTGACTTGGAAATTGGGCGTGCTTCTCCGCGAAACCAGGGTCAAGTCGGCACTCATTGCAGTGACGGCTGTTGGAGGATGCGACAAACCGGAGCCGGCGCCTAGCTTTTTGGATCAGATATGAATCGAACCCGATCATGTTTTGCGAATGTGGGCGTTTCTGGTGCGACTCGGAAGTTCTGGGAAAATGCTCGATTGCGGGGCGACGGTCCCAACGCTGAGCGCCGGGAAAGTTTTGCGACTTGTCACAAGATTCGTGGACGAGGATTTCGGCGAAGCAATCGTGTCAAACTGTCAATGTTGTGAGGTCCTGGGCAGAACATCCTTGTCAGCGCTTGTTCTTCCCCGGGGAACCTCCCCACCGGGTCACCGAGTGTTCAGTGCAGAGAGCTGACTCGTCAACCAGGCCGGACCTGGAGGTATGAGGGAGGAAAGCATAGGAGGTATCTGTCATATTTCTCCGGCAGCATCCAAAGCCCCGGAGCTCGCACGTACGACTTGGATTTGCAATGTTTTCCGTCGACTTGGCGGATTTGTGCCCGCGTGATGCCTGGCGTATCGGAGAGGAGGCAATAGCCGCTCGCGACGCAATCAAAACGGCCGCCGCAGAAGAGGATATGGAGAAACTCTGTCAGATTTCAGACGCATGATCGTTGTGGATCCACAAGATCTGCAGAGCTTTGGTCGATTCCACCTCGTCGCACAGGATGCTGGACGATGAAGTTGGTGACAAACAAACATTGAGAGTCTTTGAACTTGCACGGACTGGCAATCTTCTGCTCGCAAGGTCGCGATGAAACGGTCAGCAAGCTGACGGAGGGTTTGCTCCCGCCATTACGAAGGCTTTGAAACGTATGAACGAATCCTGTCCCTGCAGCCAATGGACCGGCACTTTTCGCAAGCTTGCCACGAGTTACTGCACGGTCTTGGCATATCGAAGCAAGATGGTCGTGTCCGGCACTTGCGGAACCGACTTCATTCGCTGCTGCATAACGTATATAAGAGCATCTCAGGTCATGCGTAGAGTGGAAGTCTATGCGGCTGTCACGGTCTGTAGCCGTGGGATCCAAAAGAACCTTGTAGCTGCGGGATCGTGCAGCGAGTGGATGGATGGATGCTGCGATTTGAAAGTGACTGTACGGTCAGCCATGTGATCACTTGCCGGTCGTTGAAACACCAGGTCCACGCATCGGACCTGCCAGCGGCGCCTTCAACGGCTGCGACGCAAGTTTCGACTGAACATTCAGCAGCAACATGCCAGTCGTGGGTTTCGAGTCTTCTCCGCGAAGGTGGACGAGGATCAAGCCTTGCGGAAGTCGGTCAAGACGGTAGCAAGCCCAGCCGAGGAGTTTGTCTGTTTGGTACGTCGTGTCGTCCATCACTTTGATCCTGAAGGAGAAGTCAGCCATCTGAAGTTCGAACGCATCAAAAGCCATGATGTTGTGAAACACCAATGCGCCGACGACCGAACTCTAGCATCTGCTATCCACTTCTCTGGTACCAAGTCCCAGCCTCTCGGAATACAGCGCACTGCATGATGTGATGCGATCGATCCGATGTGCACGAATGTACTCAACGCTTTGCTGTGCTCCCAGGAGGCACTCCGTTCAGAAACAGCACGTGCAGAGAATAGTTCACGAAAGAAGAGTACTTGTACAACCAATGGCTTCCGAGAGTGGTACGCCACTTGACGCAAGCCAGTGAATTGATCTCTAAGTGTAGACCAGCGCATACCAGCGACCGTTGAGGAAGCACGAAAGGGAAAGATTGTACGTACCTCACGAAGCTCAATGGCGGAAAGACATGCTGTACACGCTTGAATTCCATGGCCTCACCGCCAAAATCCGGGTCTCGGGAATGGCGTGTGGCAGAACGCAGCTTGCGCTCGCCGCCCTTGTTTTCGCCCGATTTGGGAATTCGGTGTTGCTCGATCTCGTCTTGGCTTTCAACGTGGAGCTCGCACTTGACGTAGATATTTGGTGTGTCACCTTCAAACCCGAGGTTCTGTGCTGCTAGAAGCTTGATGGATAGGTCAAGCTCGACTCTATCGGGTCGAGACTGTTTCTCTGCAGGAAGATATCCTACAGGCTTGAGCACCCAGCCTCCAGTACCATCGAACTGTGCGGTGTTCAACATCATGGCCGCATTTATCTTTTGAAAGTTGAGGGCGACCTGATACATGTTAGCGAAGCCACGAAGTGCTGCTAGTATCACGATGTGACCCACCATTTGCAGTCCGACCCGCCAAAATGGTGACGGGTCTAAGTTCGACGAGCTCAACCTAGTTCCCTTCGGATAGGCTCTCATCAAGTAGTGTAGGTTGTGGTTGAGTACTTTCTCCTGATGTTCTTCGCAAGCATCGAGCAGCCTTGACTCGGACAAGGAGAATACGTGTGTAGGTATCTTGGCCTCGGGTTGTCTGTTGATGCGATGTCAGCTAGCTCTGAGCAAGTGTTTCTCGGTGTGTTTGTCCACTTACTCAAAATCGCTGAAATGAAATGCACGTGTGAACACGCCCATATCACTAAGTGCCGGCAGGATCTTACCCTTCTTCGCGGCCTCAGTATCATCCTCTGAAGATGATTCTGCGCCGCTCTTGCCAGTCTCCGTCTTCTTGGCCTTCTCGGGCGGCGAGTACTTGACCTTGACCAGTATTTTCTTCTTGAGGCTTTCCAATGCTGGAAGCGGAGTAGAGTCGGAGAAATCGTCAGGGCGACGCACAAGATACGGTCCCCAATAGTCGTTCATCAGTTCCACAACGATCTCCTGCTGCGGGATGCTACAGTGGACTTCGAGAGATACAATGACGGGCAGATCTGACGTCCTGAAGGCGTAGTCTCGTACAACCTCACACACCTTGCGAAATGGCATCTCCTTTGTCGCAGTGTAGCCATGGTAGACAGTGGGCTCAGAGCGGCCTGAACTTGCTCTCCAGGGGGCTGGCATTGCGTCTTCCCTGACCGGAGACTCTTCCGGAGCCTTCTTGTCGACGTTGGAGCGCCCACGAAGTCGGCCGAGCTTCTGCTTCAGCATGTCGGAAAGGCTGCCAACCTCGCGGTCCGCTGACTTGCCATCATCCTCCGCTTCCGATGATGATGGCGAGTCGCCGTCCCAAAGATCGATCTCCACGCAACGACATCCTCGCTTCAGCACGTCTTTGTAGGCATCTGCACTCGATTTACTCCAGAGCTGATTGCCCGAAAGATATGTGTTGTGCGAGCTCGAGATGAAATAATGGCTGAGAGGATGGCTGTTGTCGCTCTTGATCGGTAAAGGCGCTGAAGATGTGGGATCGGCGAGACGCCTTAGATACTCCTCAAAGTCCACCTTCGAACGCTCGCCAGAGGCAAGCTTTGCATGCTTGATGATGGCTTGAGACAGCACTGGCATGTTGGTCCTCTCGGTCATCGTGGCAACCGCTGGTGGCAGTCCAGAGTGTCCAGAAAAGCAGCTACCAGCGGTCAAAGAACCTGCGAGATTTTAATCGCGCTAAGTTGTTGTCCTCTGCTTGCACAGCGTTGTTGTCCTCTGCTTGCACAGCCCAGACTTCGACACGGAGTAGGGCGGTGTAAACGAAGAGGTGGAAATAGCTATCGAACAGCGATAAGGCAATCAGCTGAACAGAGCGGCTGACTGGAAGCTGGTGAAAGAGAGATCGCGATCAGGTTGTTGTAGGTATTTGTGTGGTATGTACGATGCATAGATCGGAGCAATCCTATCATCGACAAGTGTTTGCTGGCAAGTGACGGCCTTCACGCCTGCTGTCGTTGCCAAATGCTGCTTTGCCGAATGCCAAGCAAAAGCTCGTCGTCTCCTCCTCATGACCCTTGCTCAGACGCTCCTCACCATGTAATGTACTTCACTCCTTGTGATTCCTCGATACGCCAAGCATGAAGTCTCGCGCAGACGCTGAGAAAGAGGTGCGATCTTGGGGCTTCGGGCATGTCTTCACGTGGTCAGATCAAGCGTATGCGCAAGAGTTCTCTCCTCACCGCGGACAGTGATAATCTGATGGACGATCGAAGGAATGCCTACTATCCACCTCACAGGCATGAAGGCCTGGCAACCCATCTGATCCTGTCTGGCGAGCTCACCATCACATACCCGGACGATCCGAACGCAAAGAAAGAGACATTCGGTCCTGGAGCTCGAGTCGATGTCGACGCTAGGAAGAAGCATGAAGTGTGGATGGGAAGTGAAGGATGCACATACGTGATCGGAGAATGAGACAGCCCGCGAGAGATGAGAGCATGCGCAGAGCAGTCTGGGTCTCAGCGTCACGGCACAGTGGATATGAGTCCGCACCGGTTTTTGAACACATTGGAGATATGCTATGTCAGCAGGAGCGGCATTGATGCTTCATGAACGCCCGAATGGCTGAATGCCTCAGTTCTCTGTGGGAGTCTCAACGGGCGGCGTACTTCCAGCTGTAAGTGAAATCTCGGTGGCGAATTCGCAAGTTTTGCATGTGATCACGCGCAGTCTCTGTTAGCACATCTTTCAACACCCGCAATGCCACACTTGCCATTCACTCGCATGCTTCGCGATGCCTAGGAAGAATTTGATGCCGCTCTTCGACCTGGCTGGCGTATAAAGTGAGCGCTTCACTCTACTTGTAGGTCCTTTGCGAAGTAAACGTTTACCGACGTAACTGCCCCTTTCGACTCTACAAACGCGGCATGCGCGCAGCTCACTTCCGTCAATCTGAAGTTCCTCAGCAACTTCTGACCTTGACAACGACATCAACTTTGAAGGACAGACGCAACCTCAACATTCTCACCACCACGGCCAGCGTAACATGACAGCATTCATTTGACATGGCAGACCGATCTTTCAACCCCTACATGGCGATACCGCCTCCGCCATTGTCCGAGTTCTACCTAGAGAAGGCGTCGAGCAGAGCGTCGGCCTCATCTGCATCAGTCAGCGACACCACCTACGCGAAGTACGCCAATACGAACGACCATCGCACCCACGTCAAGACCGCACCCCCCGAACTACCTTCAACCTCAGCCGATGACGTGCCACCACTAGCAGTCTACCACATCTGTCGCATTTGCGTCCGACCGCGAAGTGCGCGCTACCATCGCGAACATCCAATTCCCATCGACGGTCTTCCACCTCCACCAGGCATCTGCAGAAGATGTCGCATCACTTCAGTGAATGGATCGGAGCGTTTCACAGAGGTCGTTGAGCACGAAGACAGTGGTAACGTGAAGATTGGAACAAAATGCCTCGTGCCGGATGAGGCATACATCTCTCAGGAGGAGATGAAGGCGAAGCGTGCGCGCGAGCTCACCCAATGGGTGGAAGTGGAACCTGCGCGAGTGCTGAGAGAAGACGACATCTACCGACGCGTTCGGGTCTCTTCAGCGCCCGCAGCTTCACCGTCACAGCAAAGAGAGGTCACGTATCGCCAAGTCCACCTCACCGTTCCGCCACCTCCGGCCAGTCTCGGACCTCGACCGGTGAAAGCCAGGTCAACTGCACAGGAAGCTGTTGACATCTACCGCAAGACCACAACTTCGAACAAGGCGAAGACCGCCACGATCGAGGCGCAGGAGTTATCTCTGACAAGCGCTACTCAGCCTCCCGCGAGTGAAGAGCCGGAGATCGTCGACAGCAATCACGCTACCAAAGGATCTTCCAGAAATCCATCTGTATCCACAGAATCTTCAAAGGCCTCCAGTCCAAAGTCCAGGCACGGAAACCACACTCAGGTTATCGTCGAGGCATACCGTCCAGAGCACTCGGAGATTGAAATTCGCAGACTTGCTAGAGACGAGGTCGAGCGATATCGTCATGCGGAACGACTGATGGAAGCACATGGTCGCACATATGCTCGCGGCAAGCTGGTTCCAGTGGAAGAAGAGACCGGCGCGTACGACCACCCTCCGCGCATTCCTGTAGAAAGGCGCATCGCGATGGAGAAAGATGTTGTGGACAAGAAACCATGGATGCAGGCGTCTGAGCGACCACCAGCGAACACCGCTCGCATTCCACGCCGTGAATTCATCATTGAAAACGTCGACATCGATAGAGACATCGAGATCGTCTACTCGGCTGCTCCTCTGCGGGCCGGAGATGAAGCGCCACGATATGCTGAATATGCAAAGCAGCGTACAGTTTCACCGGCAACCAGCAGTTCGATCTCGTCCGACAAGACTCACTGGCCAGATACAGCGAACACTACCCGTCAAGGTCATCGGTCAGGCCGCATTCTCGCTCAGCCAGATGGACGCCACGCCATGCGATCCAAAGCCACGAAGCACAATCCGGAAGCGCAGGATAAATTGACCAAATCTTCCAGACGCCACAGCGACTCGTCGGATCGGCTCTCGGTGGACATGGAGATGGAGATGGAGACTCGTAGTACAAAATGTCGACCGGGCGAGGGATGCGAGTACGAAGAGGTGCACTTGCGAGGGGACCTGCAAGCCGAGGGTCGAAGCGACTCTAAAGTTCGCGGCAAAGACAGTGGAGCCAGACGCTACAGCGACTCGTCCGATCGGCTCTTGGCAGACATGGACATGGAGATTCACAGTACGAAGTGTCGACCGGGCGAGGGGTGCGAGTACGAAGATGTGTACTTGCGAGGGGACCTGCAAGCGGAGGGCCGAAGCGACTCCAATGTTCGCGGCAAAGACAATGGTGCGCGCAGGACACGATCGCCGCAAGGACCAAGCTCTGAGACGGCGTCTGACCGCTCGCGCGGATCCGCGGTGGTGAACGTCCAAGGAGAGCGCATTAAGATTGGGCCCCGGCAGGAGGTAGAGTACGACGACATCAAACTCCGAGCCCAAGCGAATGTCTCTGCCGAAGCGGTGGACAAGTACAGCAGCGGAGTCGGCTCACGACCATCAAAACTTTCCGAGAGACCTGGAGGGAAACCAGCGACGTACCGTCAGAACGTCGTTGTGTTGGATGATCGACGTGCTAAGCGTGTTCCTTCGGAGTGCATTGAGCGTTCTGGAACGACACCATATCCCCGCGATGGTAGCATCACACCTATGCCCATGCCATCGCCACGATCGCATATTTCAGATGCATTCTCCAATCCTTCGCGCCCAACCGCTACGCCTGGACCAAGCAGCGAGTACTATTACGTCGAACGAAAGAGGCAGCCATCGCCGCTACCAGCACGCGCTCAAGCGACAAGCAAGCCTGAACGTCAATACTACTATGCCGAGCGCCAAGTCGAGGCTACCGGCGCGCCATCCAGTGTGAAGTCTAGCGGCGATACTCGTGGCGCCTACTATGTGGAAGAAGAGCGTTTCGTTCGCCGTCGTCACTCGCCAAAGCAGCAGCTGACTGTCGAGGACAATGCGAGGGGTAGAAACCGCAGCGATGTTTCTTCCAAGGTTCACTTCGCCAACCAGGTTGAGTTCTCTCCTACACCTCCGGGTAGCGATGCAAGCTCAAGGAAGTTCAAAGGATTCCGTCAGATCGAGAAGAATATCGGAAATGAGAGGCAGGAGAGAGGTGCGGAGCTCATCGCCGAGTACGAGCGTAGGAGCCGTTCTAGGAGTCGCCATTCTGCCGCACGGTCCAGTCGCTTTCAGGAACGAGACTATGCTGTTCCAGAGCAGAACAACCGTGGTCGAATCGTGGGACTCGTGGAAGTCGACCGAGACCAGACGCCGAGACCGACCGCGAGGTCTCGCCGCCCATCTAGCTCCAGCGAGACTGCCACCCTGCCAAGCAACGTTAGGCCTCTTGCGCGCGCGAAGAGTGAGAGCCCATCCCGCGAGCGACTGCTTGAGCAAGCTCATAGGCAGAAGAATGACGGCCTTGGTCCATATGCCATCGACGAGAAGCGCACGGCCAGCATGGAAGTCCAAGACGGAAGCATAAGCAGCGCCAGCTCGGCGGACAGCAACGTTCGCTATCGCACTGAGTATCACGAGCGTCGTGATCGCCGCGGCGATGAGCGACGTGGAAAGCGTTGAGAAGACGATTCCTCCAAGTTCAGGTCGCGAGGTGCGTCGAAAGGAAGATCAAAGTCGCGCGGGAGATGTGATGATTCGGCAAGAATGAAATCAAAATCCAAGTCGAAGTCGAAATCGGATCCGAATGAGAAGCCTTTGTGGGTGGATATCGGGGAGCAAGCTTGGAGAGTCGCAGAAGACTTTATCAAGCAGATGTGACGATTGAGGCAAGAAGCTCCTGGGATACCGAATTGAAAAGTGGTTCTCTTTGTAGCAGTAGCGTTAGCCTGAGGTGTATCATGAGTTCGATCCCGATGTCACTGCCTACGATGTCAATAATCGTACTAACAAGTTGGCTCTGCCGTTGTCTGGCGTGTCTGCGATGCCTCCTAACTTGTCCGTACGCCTTTGTAGGCTGTCCTACCAACTCATCAACGCTTGTTTGGTATGTCACCTCCATGGCTGTTAAGCATGTCCTGCCAACCTGCTGTCCTGCTAATTTTGTAACCCAAGAACCATGTCCTCCATAACCCCTGCAATACCAAAGTTCAGCCGATCACACCAATCATATCAACGAAGCACATTCAAGTGAAGTGTCCGAAAACAAGCTCCGACCCTGGACCTTGTGCTGTCAGAAATGTCTTTCGATTTGGCGGCCGATGCCACGTTGTATTGGCAGGCCGTTTGTGTTTTCACTAGCAAGCGAGCATCTGTGCACACAAGACGACATCGCAACATTTGCTGGGGCGCCGGTGCTTGACATCACTCGTCCAGGGCCCGGTCACATCGCTGCTCGCCACAATTAATAGAAAAGGCTGTTTCAGGTCGCTTGTCGACGACTCTGCGACCAAGTTCTCGACTGCCCGTCCCAAAAACACGTCGTGTCGATCAAGCAAGATGCGTTTCTCGGCGTTCATACCCGTCGTGTTCTGCGCGGCGGCATTCGTCCTCAGTGTATTGTGCTTGTTCGCCGGAGAGAAAAGGACCTTTATGCAGGAGTACTCCTTGCTTACCGTAAGCCATGAGTGAACGCGCTGTCAATGTCCTTGATTAATATTGCTGACCGGCGACAGTTCAACGCATCGCGGATAGGCCATGAGGTGTTCAATACTACCGAATCCTCGGACAATGCCTTTGTGAAGTTAGCATCATACCTTTGCGTGTTCATACAGCACAGTAAGAAAAGGCTGACAACCGTGCCTCTGCAGTTTATTCGACTCGATATCCAATGAGGTCGAGTCTCGAATCCAAAATGGCCTCACCTCCATCGCCCAGGATCTCGGAATCCACGACTTCTACAATGTGCACATCATGAGCTATTGCGAAGGCTACTACACGCCCACTGCGGTGCCCAATGCGACCGTACACAAGTCCGAGATCCACGAAAACGTGACCGGCTGCGCCAACCGGACGGGCATGTGGACTTTCGACCCGAAGGATATTATCCAGCGCGAGCTCAACGAGTCCGGCCATGGGGAAGTGTTCTCCAGATTGAACTGGTCAGATGATCTGGATGATGGGATCCGCGCGCTCAGGATCACGGCTCGCGCGATGTTCGTGCTGTACTGCATAGCGATCGGCTTCATTGGTATCGCACTGATTTCGGCGGTCGTGAGCATTCTCTTCGAAGGCCGATTGAGTGCGCTGATGAATATTATCATCGACTGGCTGGCCTTCATGGCCATCGGAATTGCCAGTGCGGTTGCGACCGCGATCGCGGTCAAAGCCACGGATGTGATAAACAAGTATGGCGATAGGATTGGAGTCAGCGCGACGCGAGGGAGAAAGTTCTTGATCATCACTTGGGTGGCCACGGGCTTGATGCTGCTTTCAAGCATGGTTTGGTGCCTTGCGTGCATCACAGGTCGCAAGAATCGTGGACCGAGTGGAAGGCCAGGTGGACGGAAGTTTGGCTGATCCCGAGTTCGAATGCGCAAGAAAATCGGCCAATCTCAGCACTCATGTTGAAACAGAGCGCCTAAGAGAGGCTTCTTAAAGCACGTCAAGAGAATGCCCTGCGAGGCAAATTGAGGATGACCCGAAGGAGACCGGCATTCGGGCTACTTATAAGGTCGATGGGGGGAATGGCCGTGGTCGCGCTTCCAGGGAGGGAGGAGAATTTCATGTCCAGATTTACGCTGTTCGGCGAGATGTTAATGTGTTGTTTATCGACTCAAGGAAGATAACCATGATTTCCCAAAAAGCCGCACAACTTTGTCGATATTACCAACCCATTGTCATTGTCTTCCCATCGGCTGTGTCCATAGCATCGTCTTCATGCTGACCGCACATGAATCTCCGTTGAAAAAGGAACATGTAGGACTAGGGTGAGGTGGAGAGAAGGATCAGAATATAGACAGAACTAGTTCTACTGAGTGGGTCCAAAACGGCTCTCAGCCGGATGCGCGTCACTTTTTGATTAAGCATATATGATCCGCCACTCCCGCCGCAACGACACTATAACATTCACTAGAACCTTTGCTGTGGTATCATTCCCGCAGTATTGGAGGTGACAGTCTCGAATCAACCATGTCTGCCGTGTTACGTTGAAAGCCCAGAGGCACGAAGCTCGAAACTCGTCATCCTTGGAGCTTACACATCGACACATCAACACACGAGCACCTGACACTGTCTCGCACACCCTTGCTGGACTCGAAACAACATAACAAGGAGCAACTCACCATGGAGTTGAGCGCGGCGCCGAACGCAAACCATTGGAGCGCGAGACTGGTCTCCAAGCTTGGAGGAAAGCTTCGATCCGAGAAACATTATTCCCAAGATGCTGCAGAAAAGAAGCGTCGCAAGGACAACTCGAAACTTCAAAAACGAGGCCACCAACGACCCGCTGCGGCGGTACCGGAGGTGAACGAACTGGGCGAGCAGGAGTATGCCGTCTTTGCAGAGAATCGAAGACCGGCCCGAAGGAAGGAACAGGATCTTGGAGAGATGATGCATGGTCTGGCGTATCACGATGGGGACGAAGATCTCCCAGTCGAAGAAAAGCCAGCAGACCCATACTTTTCGTCCGAGAAACGACGAAGACGCCGTGGCTACATGGTGTCGCAACCCCATGAACGCCGCGTCTCTTCTCTCCCCGATGAAGTGTGGAAAACCATCGCCTCATATCTAAATCCCGTGGACGCCTGCCAACTCGCCCTCTCAACCAAGACCCTCTACTCTAAGCTCGGAGCCTTTCCCTTCGACCGCCTCAACCTTCCCTCGAACAAGAACCACAAAATCGCCTTTCTCCATCAATTCGACTCCCGTCTCCCCAAGCATCTCCTCTGTTTCCCCTGCCGCAAATACCACCTCCGCCTGAATCCCGGCAAAGAAGTCCTCAAAATGGACTACATCAACAATCCCATCTTCCACTGCCCGAACGTCAAGTCCTCAATCCTTCCGCGTACCCGCCTCACCTACGGCCGCACCCTCCCTTACTCCTTCGTCCAACTCGCGCTCCGATCCCACCACTTCTCCCCCGCGCACGGCATCGACCCAGACTCCCTCTCCCGCCGTTGGAAGTGCAAAGACTCCGGCTGGACGCACGCCACCCGCTACACCATCAACGACGACCGCCTTCTCCTCCGCGTGGTATCCCAACGCTTCGCTCCCCCGGCCTCCTCCCTCTCCGAGACCGCCGAGCGACATCTCCTGTACGATCGCGAGGAGTACATCCCCTTCTTCTCCGTGTGCGCCCACTGGCGCGACGGCGACCTCATGAAGATCTGCAAATGTATGCTCTCCCACATCCCGGCTCCGCCGGATCCGTACCGGAAACAATTACAGCGCGGATTCATCCTCAACAAGGAAGCGGCCAAGCCGGACTTCATCGTCAGAGGTTGCGACGAGTGTCGACCCGCGAGGCGGTGTCCCGAATGTCCGACCGAGTACATGGTCGAAGCACGACTGATGGAAGACGAAAAGGACAAAGAGACGCCCTTTAAGCATGCAATCGTCGTGACGCGGTGGACGGACCTGGGCGACGGGATGAATCCGTATACGAGTCCGGAATGGACGGCGATTAATGGCACGAATACGAATGTTGGAGGAGGGGAGGGAGGTGACGCGGTGTATGACAGCTTTACGAACGTCGGCAGACGCGCGGTGGGAGGGATATTCGAGAGCAAGGTTAGTGGCACGACGCCGGGGCAGAGGTTGTTGAGTTTGAATCCTTCGAATAAGAAGATGGGAGAGGATGGGTCGGGGTGGTATTGATTATGAATGGAACGGAATGAGGGGCTTGGTTTGGAGGACCCGACAGAATTGAGATTCTTGTATTTGCAGGCTGTCGCAAGAATGGGGAATCATGAACATCACTATCTAATTACCTTGTGCCTCCTGTCTGAGCATCTCATGCCGTTGCAGCTTTCGCACAATGCTCCCACTAGATGCAGCCCTTTCCCTGGCTGACAGGTATCTAATAATCATCGATCAATCACCATCTAGTCCGCCAACGTCATCCTCAACATGGCCAAAAACGACGGCATCATCTTATGCAACTCCTGGATCTCAGGCTTGATCGGCTCGCCGGCCGTCCGCTTCAACATATCCTGCCTCTTCTGCCTGCGCTTTCTCTCCGCTCCAATCGGATCGTCGCCATCGTCATCCTCCGACTCACTGTCCTCGTCCTCGTCCTCGTCGCCCATATCCAGGTCCTGCAGATCTTGCGGGTTGAGGCCAAAGTCGCTCGGTTGGAACGTCGCCGCGAGTCCGCCCATGTCGGAGGAGTCGCCGCCCGCGGAAGCCATCTTCTGACGAGTCTTGTCGGAGTGCCATCGTTTTCGCGCGGTTTGCCACTTGATGAGGGAGTTAATCTCCTGCAACGCGACGTTGCGATCGACTTGGTTCGCTTCGACGGCGCCCTGGAAGAGAGCGTTCATGTCGAGTTTGCCTCCCTTGGGTCCATTGCGAAGGAAGTCGAGGATGCCCTCGATCCAAGTCATGAGTTTGTCAAAGAGGCCGTTGTCATGGATGTGGACTTCGTGAATGAATTTGTAGAGGTCGTCTTCGTGGCGTTCGCAGAGGTCGATGAAGGATTGCACGGTTTGGTTCGGATCCGCGGAGACGTCTTGTCGTTGGGCCTTTTCAATTGTCGCGATGGCGTCGTCGGCGAATCGCGCGAAATCGGTGACGCTGTTGTAAACGTTCGCTGACTTGTAGACGCGGACCAGTGGTTCGTAGAAGATGGAGAAGAGGTCCCGGAAGAGGCGAAGAGTGTTGGCTTCCTCGATCATTTCGAGCATCATCTTCTTGTCGCGGAGCCGGGTGTGGAGCTTGAGTAGTGATTTCAGGCGGGCGAAGAGCTCGGCTCCTTGTCGCATCTCCTCATCGACATTGTCTACGGCGTTGTTCCACGCAACGTAGGCGTTGAAGATGCGGCCAATCTGCTCATTCGTGAGGGCAGGTGCAATATCATCGCTTTGCAACACCTTCACCAGGAGGTCGACCTGTTCCGCGGCTGACTCTTCTCGTAGGTTTTGCTTGACTTCATAGTCGCTCTCGGTGTAATTCCTGATTTTGCCGGTGAGAATAGGCTCGTCAATCTTCGCCGTCAAAGTATCGATCGACTTTTGAATTGTGCGGATGCCATCACCTAACGCCAGGCCGAAGATACGCTGGAGTAGCGACTTTGCTCCCAGCGGCTGAGCCATGAAGATATCAAGGACACTAGCCATTACAGCCGCCGGGTTCGTGAAGCGAATCACCTGCTTCAAAGCTGAGTATGGCACCAAACTGTGTATCCGCTTTGCCTGGGCGAACAAGTCGGGCGAGTTGTCCTCCGCCAGGAACAGGTGGTACAACGTTGCAGCGACTTCGATTCGAAGCCACTCTGCAAACTTTTTGTACTCGGGGTCCAGATCCTTGAGGTGCTCCTTCTTCTTGATCTCCGCGAATAATGTTCGCAGCCCGTCTCTTTCCACGACACTGCGCCTGAACTTCTCCATATGCACATCTAGCTCCTGCGCTCGTTTCCTCGCAACTTCAAAGAATCGTCTTTGCTCTTCTAGACGCTTCTCATCCATTGACTTGCGTTTCACAATGTCCATCATTTCATCGTCGTTGATCGTCGTGGGGTT
The DNA here is from genome assembly GCA_026122155.1 of Zymoseptoria crescenta. Classification (NCBI taxonomy): domain Eukaryota; kingdom Fungi; phylum Ascomycota; class Dothideomycetes; order Mycosphaerellales; family Mycosphaerellaceae; genus Zymoseptoria; species Zymoseptoria crescenta. The sequence goes on from JALRMM010000033.1 coordinate 139,675, forward strand.
GACAGTGAGGAAGTCCTCCATTGCCCTCGAATTCGCAATCGCTTCGTTTTGGAGAAAGTTTCTCAGAAACGCTCGCAGTGAGACTCGTTGCTCTTCTCGATGAAGGATTACATCAGGAGATCGATCCCGTTGGCTCGATTTCGTGAGACCTTTCGGTAGTCGGGCAGAAGATTCCATAGAGGCGCGAGGCGAAGCTGTCGGAGCGGTAAGCGAAGATCGAGAGGCGTTGCGACTGTGTTTACCAGAACCACCGCTTCCTGTCCAGGAGGATAAATATGAACGAAAGCCGCCTGATTCTGCCGGTGCAGCTTCAGTCGTCGGAGGAGTGGTGTTGACGGTCGACACCGAGGAGACACTATCTGAGTCGTCATCACCACCCACACTGTACACCGAACCCGTCTTGTTCTTGTTCGGTAGAGGAGGCAAAACCTTGCCTGGCAGCTCCAGACGTAGCTTCTTGTGCATCTTCGCAAAGTCACCATATCGTCGGGCCACGTAGATCTCGGGCCCGTCGTTATGCTTCACCCGTAGCAGAAACTCGGCATGCTTGTGTGTTCGAACATGGCGCTTCACACTGACCAGTCGCACTCCCGCAACATTCACATCCCATCCATTTATGACATGGCCCTCCGGCACATTGACCACCAGTCCGTCCTCGTTCGCACCGCGCTCCACAACCTCCATCTCAGAGAAGCGGATCCTTTCTTCATACCCTGAAGCCGTAGGTATACCCGACACCATCATCAACTCCACCAATTTCGTCGCCTTGCCCGCCAGCTTCGCCCGCTTCGTCTGCTCAAGTCTGTCCTGCGCCGAGGAGATGTGTTTGTTCGCAAAGCTTTCCAAGAAAGCCTGCAGCTTGTCTTGCCAGAATTCATGCTCTTTCGCCTGGTTGAGGAACGGGAAGTTGCGCACATGTTTGACGAAGATGTATCGTAGTAATGGCAATTCTGAGTCCTCAGGAGCTACCTCGCCTGCGTCTGACCGGAAGGGGGCGCCGAAGCGTTGGAGAGCGGTGGGATGTGAGAGTTCGCTGATTTCCCAGGTGGTTTGAAAGGAGATGAGTTCGCGCTTGAGGTAGTGTTCTTGCTTGCCGGTGAGAATGGAGCCCGGCGGCGGGACAGAGTTTATGGAGTTCATGGTGGTCGAGCTCGGAGCGGCGCGTTGTAGCTGTTGTCGTTGTCGCTGTTGCTCCCCTTGTTTTTGCTGCAGCTCCTTGGCCTGTTCCGCCGCTTCGTCTTTACTTTCGGGAGCATCTACGAATGCCTGGCTTTCAATGGTGTCCGTCCTCCGCGGACGGGGCGGCGCATCCGCCATAGTGAGCTGCGAGACGACATTCTGGCTTGGGAAGCCATTGGGCGGGCCGGACATGGAGAGGGAGGAAGGAACGGTAGGTAGGTAGGTAGGCGCCACGGTATGGAATGGCAGTGAAGTTGGTGGTGGGATAGAGGTGCAGTAGAGTTCAAAGAAGTTTGGAGAGGTCGGGCACAGGTTGTAGGAGAGGCGCGAATGCGGTCAAGGTGTAGCTAGCAAGTCGGAATTACAGCACCGCCCGGCATGACAGACGATCTATATCGATTGCGCCTCGTTACCGACGGGAGGCCTCCGGATGATGGTCCATGAGCCATGTGTTCGGTATTTGCCTACAACAACTGTGATGACGCGCCGGCCGAGAGCTACTAGTACTAAGCCCTTAGCACTTGATGGGCTGGTGAGAGAAATAATGCCCGCAACCCAGCGACGTGCTTCTCCGGCGGTAGAACTACTCGGCAGTGCAGAGACGCGTGTTCATGTCGGCTTCCAGCGGTCGAGCGCAAACATGCATGACTTGACGGAACTGACGGAATCTCTCACGACGCTCCTCGTCGACTGCGTTCATGTGTTGGCTTTGCTGCCGTACGGGATCGGATCTGCCACTCCGGACGAAGAAACACGATCTTTATGTGACCTATCTTATGTGGATTAGAACCGCTCTGTGCACTTTGATTCTCGCCTCAGGCTCGAATCGTCAGGCCTAGCCTGTCGCCTTCGGCGACAGAGTTTTCAAACTAGTCCCCTTCGGGGCTAGCGCCCCTTTTGGGGCAACCTTATGCCCCTTCGGGGCAAGTCTGTTTATATATAAGGGATCTATATTGAATTTAGCTAATAGCAGCGATAGGAAGAGGAAAGTGCCTAGAGAGTCTAAGCTAGTTTCTATACCTCTATATAAGGTTGTCGCTATCTTTTAGGTAAGCAACCTACATAGTCCTATTTCCTTCCCCGATAGTTAACATCCTATAGTAAAAATCCGTATACGCCGTTTATATACCTACTACTACGTATATATACGTTTTTTTACCCCGAAAGCGACTAAAAACTATACTAAACACGTCCGGTCGTCCGAATACGCCTTACCCTAGTAGTTCTACTAGTAATACGCCTATAGTATATGCCGATTTAGACTTCTTCTATCCTTACCGTACCCCTAATAATACCTCTAGCCTCTCCTTATTCGCCGACTTCTTTTAGTTACCTTCCCCCGATAGCGAACTCCCTAACCCCGATGCTACCCTTTAATTCTTTAGTAGTCCGTAGCGGCGCCGCGGGCGCCGTACTCGTATCGACGGTAAACGTAACGACGTCCTTCGACGGCTACGTAATTATCGTCTATCGGTCCCTAACTTCGTCGAGTTATAGATTATAAAGGATAGTTATAAGGCGGCTAAAGGGCGCTCCCTACGGATTAAGAAGAAGATTCGCATCGCTCGTTAGCGGTTTAGGACACTCTAGGGCCGCGGCGTTATTAAGAAGGAGCTAGACCTACTAATTCGGCGGGTCCCTATACTTAGAAAGTTTAGTAGCTAGAAGGTAACCCCGAGGGAGAAGTCTAATAGAGAGGTAGCACGCGAGCAAAGAGGTAGTAAAGGCGGTCGTAGTGTATACGTACGGCTATATGTTAAGGATGCTAAAGAGAGTATAGATAAGCATATACTACTATCGGGGTAGCCGTTAGCGCCTTCGGGGTAAGAGGGTAGTAATTCCCTTAATAGGGATTCTACGTCGAAGTAGTCGGAAGGTAAGGACGATAAGATACGTCGATATATATAACCGCATAAGTTCCTAGAGGTGTATACGTTAATCCGGAGTCTAGCCCCTACATAGTACGAACTATTATCGGGGTTACTTCGTAACCCTCGTAGCGCTTATAAGAGCGAAGAGTAACATCGTAGGGAGCTTAATCGGCGCATATTCGTATTTACTACGAACCTCCTTTACTCTCGCTACCGTAACAAGTCCAACTAGCTTGCCTATGTTATAGGTAATTACCTATCGCTTAGTAGCCTTAATCGTAGGGCATTAGACGTTTTAGCCGGATAGGGACTTATGTCTACCTATTCGACTATTAATATAGACCTCTATAATTACGTAAGGAGGTAGAAGGTATGTAGTTCGCGTCGTGTAGTGCATCTTACGTATATACTAACTACGGCAGCAAGAACTTATTCGCCTTGCTCGTATTCTAAGTATATATGTTATATATAATAACATAAACTTCGTAGACCGGGTGCGGGATTCCTCTATCTCTACTAGGGATATTATGCGGAACCTTACTACTGCGTTAATAATTAAGAGCGACTACATCCCCGAAGGCGGTTTAACATAGGACATGTTTACCCCTTACTAACTATTAAGAATAAAGGGCATCCTTAACTTACCTCCCCTCTATCCTAAGAACGAGTACGCCCGTAAGCTCTCCTTCTTTTATATGCATTCGGCGATAATAGCGCAGTTTGGGATTAATATAAAGCGCTTAAGCAGCGATAATTTCGTCCGTAAGTACACTAAATAGCTAGGGATTAACGAACTTCCCCCGAAAAGGTATAAATATTACCCTATCGGGGCAATATTCTAGAATAAAGGAACTATTAACGGCACTATAGCCGTGCATAAGGATATCTGGATTAACAAGTTCAAGTTTAATATAGAGGATCCTATGTTCCGTAACCGGTTATAGCTAGTTTACGGTAATTAGTTAACCGCTATGCGTATACGTAGTGTTAAGTAAGAATTATAAGAGGCAAGTCGTGCCTTCGACCGCCGTAAATAGCTTGTTAGTCCCTCTTCCTTCTTCTATACTACTATAAACCTCTGCTTTACTGTTAGCAAGCTCTTCTAGTCGTACTAACTAGGTAGCATAGCCGATTTGCATTTAGTTTAGGGTAATATTAGCTAGTTTAGCGTCTCCAACTTGCCGAAGAAGAAGTTACCGTACTAGAAACTACGTCCGGTCGTTCTCTAAGGGTACTAGGCTCGGATCGTGTAGTTGTTTATACTAGCTATACGTCGCCGGAAGCTAGTCGGTCTATATAGTAGCGACTAAGCTAGGTTAACCGACATTAACGTCGTCCGAGTTGCTATAGAGCAGCTCGAACCCGCTATGTATATATCCGTCCTATCGGAGATATATAACTAGATCCTAGCCCCGGAAGCCTAGCAGTTAAGTAGTAAGGACCCTATGTTAGTATAGTTTAACCCCGATAGGGGTATTACATGCCCCGATAGGGAGAAAAAAAGGAGTGTTAAAACTTTAGCGTTAACTAGGCGTATGCATATTACCGAGTTATAGATAACACTACGCTAGGCTATACGGCGTATAGACGTTAGACACGTTAAGCGGTCCCTCGAGCAACTAGCTATCGTGTTCTTCGGGGCTAGACAGTCTAACTACGGCAGGGAAATGCTGTACTTCCGATAGCTACTACTAAATTCGACCCTAGAGCTTCGATATGCCCTCCTCGTATACGGTTTCGTTAATATAGCTAGTCGATATAGCAAAGGGCTTGCTATAGACGAGTTACTAGAGCTAGAGAACGGGAGGTACTAGAACGAGATAAAAGCCCGTAAGAACTCTACCTATAATGTTAATGCTATCTTTATTAAGGTAGCCCTATCTACGAAGGCTACTACGAAGTAGCACGAGTTACTAGAGGAGGAGTTTAGAGCGAAGAACTCTAGAGGGCACTCGTATAAGGACACTAGCTATAACACATAGGGTCTAGTTTAGAAGCTCCTTCGGGGTTTCGTAGCTCTACTATTACTAGGACTTACTCGTTATAGTTCCCCCGACAAGACGAGCATCCGTAATCTATATATAGACGGACGTTCCTTAATCGGCTCTTAGGTCGACGATTTTAATGTCAAACACGTAGAGCGACGTAATGTAAGGGTCGCTATAGTACTAGAAGACGTCTACACTCTAAGGCATAATTAGAACGGGCTAGAGGTAGACCCGCTTGCCTCGCATAATATTAGGGAAGGGGGTAGTAACGATAGGGACGTGTTGCTACTCGATCTAGAACTATACTAGGCAGTAACACTTGAATTCTATAACTGTCGGGGCTGGAGATTACTTAAAATCAACGCTTTTTAGCTACGGCGGGCTGAAACTAAAGAAAACAACGCTTAGTCGCCCTAGCGAAACCCTTTGCTGCCTATCGGGGTAGAGGGTATCGCTATCGGGGATAGTTTTACCCAGCTAAAACTAAAGAAAACAACGCTCGGTCGCTCTAGCGAAACCCTTTACTACCTATCGAGGTAGAGGGTATCGCTATCGGGGATAGTTTTACCTATCGAAACTTAGAAGAAACAAACTGCCTACCCTCTACGATGCTATAGTACTACTTCCGCTACCTCTAGCACTACTACTACTACCTCCGCTGCCTCTAGTACTACTACTACTACCTCTATTGCCCCTAGCCTAGCGTCCGTAGTACTAGATACGCGCCCGCTATATGCCCTTCTTACGTAGGTACTCGCGCATACCGATCTCGACGGCGCTATCTACTACTATATTAGTAGGCGGAAGTCCGCGTAGTAGGGCATTCGTAGCGCCGTGTGTATAGAACGACTATTAGCCGAGCTAGATAAGCATAGCATAATCTATATTGCCGTTGTTGTTGCGGACCTCCTATAACTATGCCTCCTACGCCTTACGATAGTTAGCCCCCTTAGTCTTCTTAGTAGCGGACTACTTGTTAATCGTCTTACGCATCTTATAAGCGTATTTCGACTACGCTGCGCGGAAGTCCTCGAGTTCCTTATCTAGCTTGTTATATGTCTCCTTACTGCACCTATCGGCCTTAGCCTTGTCCCTTACGGTCTCTACGTTTACGGCCCGTAGGCGGAGGACTTCGAGCATATTGTGTACGCGGTTAAAGACGGTAGTACTGCTATCCTAGTACTTACCTAACCCCTATGTCTTGCTAACTATTATGCATAGCTTATAGCGGGCGTCTAGACCCTAACTGCAGTTATTATAACCCCTCTATTTCGGGGTAATGCCGCTAGCGAATGTGTTCCTATACCGAAAGGTCCGAGGGTTAGTACGCGCTGCCCGCTTATAGATAAGCTTTAGACACTCCGTGCAGATTATGCTATCTCGGGACTAGACTTCTAGCACCTATTTAAGCCCTATAGGCATGTTGTCGTAGATGCGGTCG